>ML779696.1:170597-220673 GCA_009831015.1 Picea engelmannii | reverse complement strand
GGGTTCAGGTGACTCGACTACAAGGGGAGTCTCAACATCTTTTTCGGAAACATCCTCATAGATGTCCATAAACATATTTTTTTCCTTACACTTATGCCCAGGAAAATATTTGTCATCACAATTATAACAAAGGACCTTGAGTTAGAATTCAACCATTTCATCCTGGGTTGATTTATGGATCTTTAGTGGAGTGGAAGGAGGAGTGAGAGTGACACTCGTTGACAGTGGAAGCACCCATAATTTTATTTATTGCTACATTGCCCAAGAAAATAATTGTTATATCTGAGCAGTCAAAAACTTTCAAATCATGATTGTCAATGGTGTGTCCATGAAATGCGGGGGGCGTTGTGAAAATGTGTGTCTCCAAATTGGTCAGTACCACATGAAATATCATATGTTTTCTATCGACATGGGTGGTTGTGATATTGTGTTGGGTGTCGAATGACTAAGGAATATGGGCCCCAATATCATGGATTTTAAGGAATTAACCATGAAATTCAACCAAGAGGTCTAATATTATAAGTTCCAATGAATCACAATAGGTTCCCCTGATATCATCAGTTCCCATTGCATGGAAAATATCCTCAAAAAAGGTCATTCTGTCATTATTGCAAAACTACATTCTATTCACGCCACTGAGACACCCTATGTGCCTCCTGACCTCCAATCCATCCTCTCCAAACATCAAGTTGTTTTTTCCACTCCGCGTGGAATTCCTCCTTCCTATGGTATTCATGATCATTCCATTCCCCTCGTCCCTGAAAGCCTTCCTCCCAATGTTCATCCCTATCATCATCGCTTTGCCCAAAAAAATGAAATTGAGAAAACTGTTCAAGAATTTCTTTCCGTGGGCATTATCCATCCTAGTAATATCCCATATTATCCTCTTTTGGTCATGGTACTTAAGAAAGAAGTCTCTTGGTGCATGTGTCCTAACTTTCATGCCCTCAACGAACTCACAATCAAAGACAAATTTCCCCTTCATGTTAATGATGATCTCTTGGATGAATTAAGTGGTGCCCAGTTCTTTACTAAACTTGATCTTCATTATGGATACAGCCAGATACATATGAAAGAGGTTTACATCCCTAAGACTACATTTCAAACTCATGAGATCCAGTATGAGTTCTTGGTCATGCCCTTTTTCTTGTGTAATGCTCCTTCCACTTTCCAAAGCCTCATGAATCATGTCTTCCATCCTTTTCTCTGTCATTTTGTCTTAGTTTTCTTTGATGATATTCTCATCTATAGTAAAACCTGGACATCCCATCTTGCTCATGTGGATTGAGCTCTTCATCTACTCTCTTAGAACTGAATTTTCCTCAAACAATCTAAATGTGATTTTGGAGCCATGGAAGTCTAGTACTTGGGTCATATTGCTGGAAAGGTAGGTGTTAGGGTGGATCCTATGAAGATTGAAGTTATGTAGGATTGGCCTCGCCCCCAGACTCTCAAAATATTGTGTGGTTTTCTGGGGTTAACAGGATATTATCGCAAGTTTTTTAATAATAATGGAAATATTGTGGCGCCTCTCACTGCTCTCCTAAAAAATAATTCTTTCACTTGGACTCTCATAGTTGATCAGGCCTTTCAAGCCTTGAAAGCGGCTATGTGCACCACTCATGTCCTAGCCCTTCATGACTTCAAAAAGACCTTTGTCGTGGAATGTAATTCTTTTGGGAGAGGAACTGGAGAAATCCTTATGCAAAATGGTCAGTCTTTGGCATTTACTAGAAAAGAAATGTCAGAGCGACATTTGATCCAATCAATATATGAAAAGGAAATGTTGGCTATTCTGCATGCAATGGACCTCTGGCACCCCTATCTGTTAGGGAAATGCTTCCAAATTAAGATAGATCATCAGAGCCTCAAGTATTTTCTAGAGCAACGTCCTTCATCCCTGGAGCAACAAAAATGGGTGACTAAGGTATTTGGATATGATTATGAGATCCTTTATAAGAAAGGCAAAGACAATGTTGTTGTTGACGCTCTTTATTGGCGCACACACCCCCTTTCTCCTCCCTACTAAGGGGTTGCTCGACCTCCCGGTCTAGGATCATTTGGAAAACACCTGAGTCGGAGTGACTCCTTAGGTCCTTTTTCTGGAACCCAAAAACTCTATCATAGGTCCTTTCTTCCCTTTTTGGCGTAGGTTATGTGGCACTCGTGGACCCCTTCCTTAGCACTTTTCAAGTTTAACACCAACATCACTAGCTCTCTATGCTAGGATCCCTCTTTAACATGACCACGAACTATGACTATGGGCTAGCTCCCTTTGCACCTTTGTACTTCGAAACTTTCACGAGTTGCTTACTCCCTTTTTTCCCGATTCCCAAATTGGAAAATTCTTCGGGACCAGATCTACGGTCCATGTTCCTCTCATGAACAACGAATGTGATCAAATCTTGAGTTCATACTTCAAGAGTCCTCTCTTCTCTTGAATCTATCCTTCCTGAATTGAAAACCAGTGAAGTATCGATCCCAACTTCACACGTCCTATCTCAATGGACGGCCAGGATTAATTCGATTCCCATCTCTTCGGGTATTTCAACTCTCAACTCTTGCCTTCTTCTAGAGTGACTTTATCCTAAATACATCTATATCCAGCATGCATCCTTCTAGATCCAACGTTTCAAATCTTCTCTGTCCTTCATGACTCAGATCTAACGGATGAGATCTGTTCTCTTCTTGTGCACTCTTTTGAGTGTTTGGACGTCAATTCCAATGGTCCATATCTCCTTCTTGAAACTGATCTAATGCCAGTTGTCACTCCTCCTCCTGGACTTGTACTTTCTCCTAACTTGGAATAATTTTGTAATTGTTCAAAGGTTTTGGCCTTTGAACCTTCTCCTGTGAGCTCAACTACTTTGAGTCTCATCAGTGCTTCTCCTCCTGAGCTTCTCGAAGTTGGAATCAGTTCACTTCTATGTGCATGCCTTGCGCTTTAATGACCTTCATATGGTTGTATTTAAACACCTCATCTAAGTTTTCACCTGTGCATTCCTTGCACCCGCTCAATGCCCACCTGGCAGAGTTCTCAGTGACTATGTCTCTTTGTGCCTCCTCTGCACAGTTTCTCCTTCAAGGTATTCAGCAACCTTGAGCCTCCTCCTTGAGTCTATAAATGTTTTTGTGTGCCCTCCTGGCACATTCTCTCATGAACTCAAAGTAGAGTCCAGATACATACTCCCTGTGTTGGCTCACAAAGTTTTCACACTCTGTCTCGCACTCCTTGCACTTAACCTAAAGAACCTAGAATAGTTTTAACAAACTCTCAAAGATAGTGGAATCTATCTTCACCCCACATATGGAAACTAATTGCACACATATATAACATACATTCATAGAAACACATAGATGACATTCATTCATATAAATATAAACACACACAGAATCAATGCAAGAAAAACTGCTTTTTGTATTATCTCTGAATGAATGTCTATACAGATGTTTACAAAGGTTGGACTGCAACAAAGTCTCAGCTTTCTCTCCTCTCCTTAATCTTAACTGCCTAATGAAATCATATACAAAGATCTTTTTTTTTTTACAAAAGAGGGGCTCCTCGAGCTCTCCCTTCAAGATACCTAACTCTCATTAATTACATTGAATTACATTCAATGGCCATTCAGTCTTAATCGTATCTAGATCTCATCAACCTGTCAACCATTAAAGGCGAAATCATCTCCTGCCTGCACAAAGGCATCAATTTGGCTCTTCTAGCCTTACAACATTTAATTTCATTTAATTACATTTTAAAATTTGAAAATGAGGACAAAATGAGAGGGATGGTGCCTCTCCCCTCCTTGAATGCTCTTTGATGTGCTAGAATTTTGGTGCGTTGTTGAAGTGGAGCGATGCTCCTGCATCATACTCCAGTGCTGGGAAAATCATGAGCTCCTGCTCATGAGCTCCTCTTTCCCAGTGTTGAAATCCTCCTGGATCCCAAACTCTCCTTTAGAGTTGTCCTCCTGCTCCTCTACTTTGTTGTTGTTTTTTGTTGATGTTGCTTCCCTGCTGCTCTTGTAGGATTCCTATTGTTTAGCCTCTCCCTGTTAATCGCTTCCTCTGCTGACCCTAACATCAACTTCCTTATCTCCTCAACCACCTCGTCTAGTTGTTCCACTGGCTGGCTCTTCCTTTACATACTAGCTTGTTGCACCTTCTCCTTGTCAATGGGTAAATCAGACTGATCCCCCATACTATCCTCTTCATCTCTCATGCTCTTATTTTGCCACTCTAGTGCAGCTTCCACTCCTGTAAACATCTCATCACTGAGTTGTTTCTTAGCTTCTTCTACTTATAGATTGTTTGTTGTCAGTTCTTCACGCACTGGTTCAACTCTAGATTCCACCAACTGCTCCTCATGTTGGTGTGTTTCCACTGTAATGGCTATATTATGACAGCCACCTTCTAGTTCCGAACTTTCTAACCAATCCTCCAGTTCCTTTAACTCTAATTCCCATTTATTGAGTAACTCAACTGGGCGCTCCTCGATCGAGATAGATCTCAGTATCTTCTCCTCCTCCTTCACGACAGTCTCTGCTTGTTGTCCTTATCATGATCCTCCAACATATGTGTTCACCTCTCCTCAACCACTTGGTAGGAATACCTTGATTCCTCCAATGATCAGAACGATCCTCTGATCCTCCTCCTTTGTGACAGAATTTTTCAACTTATCATCATCTTCATTCACACAACTCACAATTTCGCGAGAATCTTCCTCTGAGCGAGGTGTTTCTTTTGCCTCCTCCTCATCTATCAACTCCCCCTACTGACGTGAAATATCAATTGAGGTCATCTCTGCTCCCTTTCCCACTTGGAAATTTGGGATGTCTCCTCTTCCCACCTGGAAATCTATGAGATCCACTCATCCCTTCTCATTTCCCACCTAGCAACCTACGAGACCTCTGCCAAATATCTTTCCTTCATCACTGAGGTCTTCAGCATGCCTCAACCACCTACTTAACATTTGTTTCTTCCTTCTAGTCAACAGCTTTTGAACATGCCATTTAGTTGTTCTCTTCAAGGTCCATTCATACCTCTAGCATACCCCTGCATCCTGCTGCATCTTGACAGCTAGCGTCTCCATCTTATTTCAGATTTTGCTGAGCTCCTTTTCTATATCCACTCTGTTTTTCTATGGGAATACTCTCCCTTGACCGTGCTCATGACTTCCAACGTCCATCTTGCTTCACCTGCAGCTCACCTGGATGTTTAACATTTGTTGTGCACCTTCCAATAGCTTCAACAGAGCATCGTACTCTATCCCTTTTCCCTACAAAAATCAATTCTGCATTAGCTTTGATATCTCCTTTCATTGTTCCTTTTTCCTACGATCTGTAGACAAAACAATATTTGATACCACCTAATGGAGCAGACACCTGCTTTCTCCTCCCTCCTAAGGGGCTGCTCGACCTCCTGGTCTAGGATTGTTTGAAAAACACCTGAGTCAGAGAGAATCCTTAGGTCCTTTTTCTAGAACCTGAAAACTCTATCACAGGTCCTTTCTTCCCTTTTTGGCATAGGTTATGTGGCACCCGCAGACACCCTCCTTAGCGCTTCTCCAGTTTAACACCAACAACACTAGCTCTCTATGCTAGGCTCCCTCTTTAATGTGACCATGGACTATGACCGTGGGCTAGGTCCCTTCGCACCTCCGTACTTCATAACTTTCACAAGCTTCTTACTCCCCTTTTTCTCGACTCCCGAATTGGTGAATTGTTTGGGACTAGATCTAGGGTCAACATTCCTCTCGTGAACAAAGAATTTGATCAAATCGCAAGTTCAGACTTCGTGAGTCCTCTCTTCTCCTGACTCTATCCTTCCCGACTTGTGAATCAGCGAAGTGTTGATCCCAAATCCACGTGTCCTATCTCAATGGACAGTCAGGATTTCTTCGGCTCCCAGCTCTTCAGGCATTTCAACTCTCAACTCTTTCTTTCTTCCGTAGTGACTTTCTCCTAAATATGTGGATCTTCACCATGTGTCCTTCTAGATCCAATGGTCCAGATATTCTCCTTCCTTCGCAACTCGGATCTAACGACTGAGATCTGTTCTCTTCCTTCATGCTCTTTTAAGTGTCTAGACATGAATTCCAATGGTACATATCTCCTTGCAACTGATCTGATGGAAGTTGTCGCTCCTCCTCCTGAGCTTTCACTTTCTCTCGACTTTGAATAATTTTGTAAGTGTTCAAAGTTTTTGGCCTTTGAACCTTCTCCTGTGAGCTCGACTGCTTTGAGTTTCGTCACTGCTTCTCCTCCTTAGCTTCTCGAACTTGGAATTAGTTCGCTTCTACGCACACTCCTTGCACTTGAATGGCCTTCAGATGGTTGTCTTTCAACACCTTGTCTGAGTGTTCACCTATCCACTCCTTGCACCCGCTCAATTCCCACCTCACAGAGCTCTACAAAGTTCTCAGTGACTCTTTCTCTTTGTGCCTTCTATGCACAGTTTCTCCTCTAAGGTATTCAAGAACCTTGAGGCTCCTCCTTGAGTCTATAAATGTTCTAGTGTGCCCTCCTAGCATGTTCTCTCCTGAACTCAAAGAAAAGTCCAGATACGCACTCCTTGCGTTGGCTCACAGATTTTTCACACTTTGTCACACACTCCTTTCACTTAGCATAGAGAGCATTTTGATGGGTCCTAAATCCCTTGATTCAACAGTAGGAACCAAACCCACCACTAAGGCCCAATTAGACTCTGCAACGTTTAATAGTGGAATGGATCTCCAGATATTGCGATCTGGCCAATTTATCGATGGGATTTATGTTTTCTTGTGAAGGCTCTTCCTTCATTTCAGACTATATATTTTTGTATTTTCTCTTGGGTGGGACCGATATGAGATGTAAGCCAGTATAAACCTACTTGGCAACAAAAAACATGATTCATTATAACTACTAGGGAAGAGGTTGAACTTGAGATAACCCGCTACTCAAGCATGCTGACGACAATTTTATACCACAGGCCTAGTACTAATACATTAACCATGTGAGCATCCAATTACTGTCTGAGAAACTAATTACCAGAAAGAAAACACATATGTGATAAGAAAATGGTAAGCAAAATAATTCACCTACATAATCATCCTTCAAATAATAACACCATGATTCATCTTCATCATTAAAGTAAAGAAAAACAAAATATTGCACCAGATAACTTCACAATAGATTAAATATATCTTACTCATTAAAACATCATTCATGAAACGAGATAGGAAATAGTTCTTCTCCATGTCCATTCACATGCATTTGATGAAAATAATTTTGTCTCTCGTCCAAAAGGACTTCTTAATCAAAGGCAGCTTCAAACTAATTCTACACAACCAGAAAGAAAGAGTTCTTGCAACAACCATCGACCCTTAACTAATTGGTCAATGTTATGATTTATAACATAAAATTCAACTGAAAATAACGGCTAAGGGTAGTTTAAAACAAACAAAATTTTCCACATGGCGTCCTCTTCTAACAGTTTCTTTAACAGTCAACTCGAGATATCACTTGAAAGGGTGACTTTCCTCATACTCCAACCAACTTATAAACATATCCTCGCAATTTTGGGCCCATGTTAATCTGTGCTGCTCCATAGGAGCCGTGTAAATTCCTATGACCTCCGCCGCATGCGCTCGGTACTTCACTAGACTGGTGTTTAATTGTTGTAGCACAATCCAAGCTCTAATTGGATGTTCCATAAATATTTTCACTTGTCCTAGCGTCAGGTTGGCCACCTTCGCTAGCTCTTCGGCCCATAATAAATCTTGTTTGGTATGCGACTCGACTAGGTCGCACAAGTCGACGAATTTGTCGAAGTTTCCAAACTCGGGGAGTCTGATATCCTTCATTGCTTAGTTAATTTTTGGATTCAGTTTCTCTCAGATTCCTCAGTGAAGTTATAGAGTCGATTGTGCTCAATTAGTCGGATGGAGTTTCTCCTGTAACCGGAATAAAAATCATTTAGAAATTGTTTACAGAAAAATACTCAACAAAATATGTGAAAAGCGTAAATGGGAAGAAAACAGACTAATGCATACCTGTAAAGATCGCTAAGTCTGGTTGTTTGATACTTATGTGTTCTCTGCAACATTTTGGATTACCTGCACTATCTCTATTAGCACTGCCATTTTTCTTCAATTAGTGTGAGTTACATCCGCGCATCATAGCATAATAGATCAGGTACAAAAAAAACATGAGAGTCAAAATCATGCTAGTGGTTGGTTGGCCCTTGGGGTCAAGAAAGGATGTCAGAGCCGAACATGTGCCAAAAGTACAAGTAAGTTCCAAAAATATTGGATATTTTCATAAGAGAGTTCGTTAAATTATTCAGGTTGAGGCAAGTTTCTCAAACAGAAGTCTCATCAGCAAGTGCATCAACCATCATTAGCTCACTATGGATCCTGGGGAAATTGAGAGGAATCACGATAATTGTACCACACATCCTACGCAATTCCTTTCGGCTGCATTTCACATGCCTCAAATCATACCATCGTGTGGATGTGACACTGTAATTATTTAAAACATCACGTCGCAAGGTATTCAGTGTCCCCTATCATGCTTCATCTCACTACCCCACTACGTTATAAATTCTAGATTTTTTGTAAGTGTTTTACTCACTGGCTGAGCTTATGTGCCATTGGTAACTTGTCTCGTGATCTTACTTGGATCAAATTATTTTCTTTGGGCCTTTGTCAAGTCATCCACGCATAAGGTGGATATGTTGTCGCACCATGGGAACTCCTCAAAACACAAGATGGGGCCCGCGAGGCAGCCAGAGCGCTAGGCCTGAGCCACAAAATTCCTGGGACTCATTCTTATTCGCAGTGAGTGTTGTTGAGGCTTCGAAGGGAGATTACTATTTTCGGGCGGAAATGATGGTATCACCCCATGTTGAGGCCGAAGTGGAAGAAGTTATGTTGGAAGGACACAATTTGGAATTCATGCTTCCTTAGCAGAAGATACCGTGGAGGAGAGGAAGGCCCATAAAAAATAAGGAAGTCAGGGGGAAAGCCAAATCTCGATTGAGTCGTGCACACGATCAGGAACTGAGGAGCTCCTAATGTGCGCTATCCGGCTAGAGTCTGTCAAAACTCTAAGTCAAGGAATTATAATTCGAACGAGAAAGACAAAATCTTCGGGTTCTAACGTCCGAGGACCTAATTCGCAGTTGGAACAGGCACAACTCGCCATAGTTGAGCTTTACCAAGAGAATAGAGAATTGTGTTGACAATTAGCGGAAAAGAACCTTGAGGTGTCAGCACCATAGGGTCATGAAGGAAACACAACCTGGATTAAGTGGAATCTTCGGGAAGCACAAGATACGATCGTGCAGTTGCATGAAGTGCAAAGGGTGTTGGAATAAAACAAGGTGACAACACCTCTAGAAGCACGAGGCAGCAGGGGAGAAATTTTGCGCGCAGAAGAAGCATGATGGACGCACTTTGTTTTTTTCTTAAACATCAGATGTGATGCATAATTTCGATAGTCTTCCCTTTTTCTTGTGAAGATTTTCATGTCCTCAATGTAACTAGGTTGGTTGGCCAAAGATGTAAACAATGTCTATTGTATGTAGCTTGAGCTTGACAACAATCTAATATATATAACGTCTCAAAATTTTGATGCAAGGGCTTTGGTTATAGTGATTGAATGCATCATCTTCTTGTTTGTATATGACCTCCTTGTGTGTTTGGTCCACATCTTTTTTCTGTCTTATTTGGAGCGTACTTTTACATTATTCAGACAAATTGTATTTCTTCTAAGGCAGCCTAGAATTCATGCTCAGTGGTACCATCATGGCACAATTGGTTTGGGACCTATGAAAATGAAGACCGGTGACCTAGCTTGTGGGTAATAGTTGGTCTCGGGACTTTGTTCAAAATGTGTGATCTGAGCTAAACCTAAGATTGTCGATGTCGAAAAGGCATCGAGAAATCGGTGCTCGGGGATAAACTTATTATGTTCTTTTTGGATTTACTTTTTCAAAAATTCACCAATATCGAAATGCTTCGGTAATCGGCAATTGACAATTCCTTTCTTTCTTTGTGAGCACTTACTCTTTTAGTCGTTCGTCGATGCCGAAGGGATCGTTCATCGACAATATTCTTGGTGATTCTTGTCGCAAAGTAAATCTTGCGTCTACCGATGCCGACGAAGATCGGGACTCGGCAACTTTGGTTCTCTCTAGAATTTTTTTTTACTCTTAATCCTTTTCGATGTCGAATTCCTTAAGCGCGTCGAGGAAAGATTTGACTGTCAACTTTTCTAATTCAGGTATTAGTCTTTTAAGTTAATGGTTTTCACATGTCCAAGCAAGATTTTAAAGACTTAATGAGAATCAAAAAATGATAAGCAAAAGAAACATTTTTCATACTGAAGTCGAATTAGATATCGCCAAATGATTAAGTGGTACCTAAAAAGTAAAATTTGACAAAGATGTTTTAGGGTGTGTTGAGTGCTCAACAAATGGAAATTCACTGGGTGAACCCAGAATCTTTGTTCTTCCTTCATGCTTGGTTGATATGAAAGCTGGTGGAGAACTTTATTGGTTTTAAATCAGAGCCTCTTTTACCCTTACATTTGAGATTCTTCGGTGGATGCTTCCAGGCCTGCCCGTGGGGTTTTTAAACCTTTATTCCTCTTTTGTTTCCTGTAACCCTGACTCATGCCCCTTTTGAAAAAAATCTGGTAAAGTATTCACTGGCCTGAAGCCTTGAGTTACCTTTAATCATTTGCTATGGTGTTGCCCCACTCTCAGCGAGCATCCATAGCCCCGGCAGAGTCACCCCAACATAACAAACCTTTCTCCACTGCCAGCAAGTGTCCATAGCCCCGACGGAGATATCTGCATACCCTCTCCTACTGTTTACTCTTTTGATGATATCAACTTTATTCTGGCATGATGCCCCGAGCGAGTGGGAGAGGATGATGTATGTTATTTCACAAAGTGAGATGGTTAAAGTGAATCCTTTGCTAGATTTTTGTTTGGGGTTCATGTAGTCCTTTCCATCTTTCCTTCTCTCCCTTAAGGTCTTACCAAACCACTAAGTAGACACTTATGACATTTCTCCGAAGTTGTTCATTTGCGGAGGTTAGATAGAGGACACCTCAAAGCAACCGCAAGCTCCTCGATCCTTCTTGTGTTTTATATGAGCTATGAGTTAGGAACAGAGTTCACTATGTCTCATGAATTGAGGTCAACCATTGTCTTTATAACCACAACTTTCAAAAGCACAGAAATCGAGAAAGAAAAATAAAACAACAAAAAATGCATTTCGCGATCATGAAAACATTCATACAAAACACAAAACATTTTCATTTTTTTTTGTTAGTGGAAATATTGTTTGAGGGCTTGGCCATTTACTGGGAGGGCGTCAGGTTTTGGGCATCAAGTTCCCCCCTAAGATTCTGTAACTAATAAGTTCCTTCCCCAATATTCTCAGCCACCTAGAAAGGTCCAAGCCACAAATTTTGAAACTTAGAATGCTTCACTTTTGGCTCATTTTCTCTGTCCCATTTTAGGACTAAGTCCCCTACTTCAATTTTTTTCTCTTTATCCTTATGCTTATCAAACCATATTTTCACTATATTTTGGTGAGCTATAAAATTTGACTTAGCCTTTTGTCTCTCTTCTTCTAGCATGAGAAGAGTATCAATTCTTTGTTGTATGACCGATGAGGCTTCCCTGCTGGAATCTTGGGCTAGTCAAAGAGATGGAATATAAAGCCCATTTGGGAGAATGGCTTCCTGCTCGTAAACCAGAAGGTATGAGTAATTTCCTATAGCTTCCTTGGGCATGACCCTATTAGCCCATAGAGTGTTATGGAGTAGATTATGCCAATTCCTTCAGTTGTTTACAACCGTCTTCTTTAATATTCTCACTAGGTTCTTATAAGTTGATTATGTCACCCCGTTTACATGTGCATAATAATTTGCAGAGTATCTAATTATGATTCCTTTTCCTAGAGAAAACTCTTACAATAGAGTGGAAGAAAAATAAGATGCATCATCAAAAACTAGAACAGAAGGGACACCAAACCTTGTGATCATATGTTTTTTATATGAACTGGATCACCACCTTCTCATTTACATGGGTCAGGGGAATGGCCTCTGCCCACTTCATGAAATAATCAGTGGCAGTAAGTATATACTTGTGTTGTTTTGAAGAACTGGGTGTAATTTTTCCTATGATATCCAACCCCCATTCCTCAAAAGGCCTAGAGACAATCATTGGTTGGAGTGGGATTGTTGCTCTCTTCTCCCTCCCAGCGCTTATTTGACAAGTTTTACAGTTCCTAGTGTAGGTGTGGGCGTCTTTGAACAAGGTGGGCCAATAATAGCCAACTCTCAGCAACACAGGGGCCTGGGATATATCAGTTTTAATATTGCTAAAATCATCCTTCCATTCATCATCCCACTTAAATTCGACATCTTTGTGAATCATATTTTGTAAGGGTTTGACAGTGTCCACAAAATCAAGAGTGAATTTCCTCACGAAATTGATTTGCCCGAAAAAATACTGCATAGCTTTCTTGTTGTGAGGCAATGGGACTTGAGCTATGGTGTTAATCCTTTCTTCGTCTATGTGAATGCCTGCATGAGAGATAATGTGGCCTAGCAAATTACCTTCCTCGACACTAAAAATATTTTTCTTGGGATTCAAGGATATACCGTACCTCCTACACCTTTTGAAAATCTGAGTTAAGTGTTGGATGTGCTCTTCTCTATTCTTTGAATACACAGTTACATCGTCTAGATATACTACCACACACTTGTTTATTAGTCCCCAAAATTCTACGTCCATGGCCCTTTGGAAGGTCGCCCCTCCATTGATTAACCCAAAAGGCATGTGTTTATAAGTGAAGGTTCCCCACTTGGTCCGGAAGGTAGTTTTCAAATGATATTTCTTCAAAACCAAGACTTGGTTGTAACCTAAGAAACCGTCTAGTAGAGAGAAAATCTTTGATCCAGGAACGGTCTATAGGAGTTGCTCCATTGGCGGGACTGGGTAATTGTCCTTTTCTGAATCTCTGTTGAGGTTCCTAAAATCTACACATAAGAAAATTTCTCCAGACTTTTTCCTCACAGGAACCATATTTTCTACCCAAGTGGAATGCCTAACCTAGAAGATGATATTGGCATCTAAAAGTTTCTTTAGTTCCTAATACATGAGAGGTTTCAGGGGTGGGTGATACTTTCGGAGCTTATGTTGGAAGGGTTTCACCTCAGGTTTTAATGATATAGTGTTTTCAATGATACGGGTGTCATAAGTTTTCAGATCTCGGTAGGACCACGTGAAGACATATTGATATTGTCTAAATAGTTTTAGATAAGAATTTATTTCCTATTTAGACATAGTCTTGCCGAGATTTACATTCTTTGGGTTTTTCGGGGTTCCAAGATTTACAGTTTCATGCAGGGGATGGGAGCTACCGGTCTTTGCATTTTTAGGCCCCCTAAATCGTTCTTTCAGGTCAAAAAAAATTTCCAAATTAGCTATCCCTTTTGGGATGGTGTGAGATTTCAATCTATTAATAGGTTGACCTGTCTGAGGATCAGTTTCTGTTGATTTTTCCTGGAATACTTCATCGTTGATGGACAAATATTTGAAATTGTCTTGGTTAGTCAAAAATTTATGATTTGTTCATCACCTTCAAAGACTTTCCAATTATAAATGTTGGTAGGCACCAATGGTTTGTAGATTAGTTCCACAGTGAATCAGGAGGCTTCATAATCTTCTAGAGGTGACATCCTTGAAGCAGTTGTGGCCAGGGAATCAGAAAGGATATTGTTTTTTCTAGGGATCACGGTGATATTAAAAGCTTCAAAATTATCTATTAACCTATGTACTTCCTTCCGATAATTCTTTAGGTGCGGGGAATTGCAATGTATAGTATTCATTACTTGTCTAACAATAATCTTCAAGTCTCCGAAAACTTTCAATTCTTTGACGTTTAAGTCTGTGGATTTCTTTAACCCTTGTACCAGAGCTTCATACTTGACAATATTATTGGTGCATTCAAATTCTAGTCTATAGGACAGGAAATGGCATTTACCTTTTGGATCAATGAGGATTCCCCCCGCGCCTGATCCTTCCTGCGATTTAGATCCATCAAAGTATATGGTCCAAATTTTGAATGAAAATCACCCTTTTTCTCTTTCTTATTACTTTCTTTCTCCCCTATCTTTCATTTTGTAATCTCTAGCGCAGGGTATTGACAGAAGAGGGTGTCTTCTATCGGTATCAATGACTTCTCTTGAAAAACCATTTCAAATTTTTGAGTGAGAGGGACATTGGATAAGAGAGGAGAAAATTTCTCAAAGAGGGAATCGCAGGAATAATTGCCCAGCATGGGGAAATATGTGGATGGGGGTTCATTCAGGCTTTCTAGATTAGTGACTGTATGTTTCAGGTATCTCTCCCTATCGATTCTAATCATATTCTTGTATCCCTTCAGTGGTATCCAAAGGTGTTCCCATTCTATACTAAAGTACTCATTTAACTTCTCAAACCAACCTCAACTTAGTAATAACCCATAGGCCTCTGGGATGTCTACTACAATTATGTCAATCACTTGCACAAACTTAGGATGTGTCGCTATTCTGATCATTACATATTTGAGTTCCCCCGTGACTTTGACCTTGGTTCTGTCTAGCTATATCACATGTTTATCGCTCTTGAGAGGAATGACATTTAATTTTTTGCAAATAGACAAGGGAATAATGTTGGAAGATGTTCCTGAATCTACCAAACAATTGTGGAGGTTCATGTTGAAGACTTCAAACACTAAGAGAAATGGTGGGACAAATGGTTTTCCCTTCTTATCTTCTAAGCAGGTATTCACAATTGGTTTATTTACTAGATCTGTGGAAATTAAATTTATTTGTTGCTCATTGCTTGTTGTAGGGTTTTCTACTAATTTCAACGCTTGTAGCAAGAAATATTTTTGTTGAGCGATTATGCATATGTCCATAACCGATATACTAGCCTTCAACTTCTTCATATCTTCAACTACATTGTACTCTAGTTTGGGCGATTCTTGTGTATGGATGCTAATAGGGTTCTTACGGGGAGAAAAAGGTGCTTTTGGGTGATCAGGAGTTGACCTTTCCCCTGACATTTGAGTTGTAGTAGGATCCTTTGAGACAAGAGGACCTTTACTTCTAGTTTTCACAATGGATATCTCTATGGGTGGTTCTTGAACCTGAAATAGGTCGTCGGAAGGCATAATTAGGTCAGGATCCCATATCAACATGGTTGTATCTTCTAGTGGGTCAATCTCTTCCTGGTCAGCAACATTCATAACCAAACTTCTTGGTTGTTCGATTAGGGAAACCTCGTCTAAAAAGCGGCTGGTCATTAAATTTATGCCATGCACCCATTGAGGGTAGTCTCTTTCAGAGTGGCTTTCCTGGTGATAAGTATAGAAGGAATCGGATGCAACATTCCCTAGATCGATATTTAAGTTAGCTGGGGGAGGTTCAATGGATTTGAATGGAAGGTTCCTTTTAGAGAAATGCTTATATGGCCTTTGGCCTTGCTTTCCTTCCCCTGTCTTTCTCTTCATATATATGATCTCGTTTGATAATTTCTTAACCATGCATTGTAGATATTCTATGTCTCCATTACTCTTGTCGGAAGTCTATTCTTATTGTTTCCCTAGCGGTCTAGTCAGAAGAGCCCTCTCCTGGGAGGAGGTTGAACTTATTTCTTAACTAAAGAGACCTGGCCTTCTTTACACCCTTTCATCTAGAATTCTATCGTTTTAGCTTCTTCAAAATTATCAGCTAAGGCTCATTTGGCAGCCCTCTTCACAAACATGGGAATAGAAGTTGGGAGCGCATTAACATATACTTCGATTTGCAACTCCTAAGTTGGTTTGGATTCGGTCTGGAATTTGTTTAATATGGTCATGAATCTTTGATTAAAATCTTTAACCTTCTCTTTCGAACTCATGGTGGCGGTGAACAAATCATCCATTAGAGCTCCCATAGTAGTCTCTTCTACAAATTTATCTAGAAAATATTTTTGAAACTTTGTCCAGCTAGTTATGGATCCTACAGGTAAGTTAAAATACCATGTGGAGGATGAGTTCTCAAAAGTGTAGGGGAAAATCCTGCAAACTACGTCTTCATGTTGGACGTTCATAAGCTCGATTGCTAGTATAAATTTCTTGATATGATCTTCAGGCAATCCTGAGGTTTCGGGATCAAAATTAGGAAGCAACTTCTCTGGATGTCGGGTAAAGTTATGGACTAGTCCCGGGAGGGCCAAAGCATCTCTGACCAACCAGGGTTGATTTTTCATAGGTGGGTTCCCCCTTTCTTCATTATGTTCGTTGTTTCCTTCCATATCTTCAGACTCTGATTTAAACTCCTCCTCTTCCAAAAACTCGTCTGGTTTAGAGACGTCGTCGGCTAGAGTTTCAGGTATCATATCAAGAGGATATTTGATTTTGGCGATTGTGAAATCTATTAAGTCTTCTACCGAGTGTACAAAAACCTCGTTGGGAGTACTGACCACTAGTCTGTTTTTTTGTTTTCTTCGAGGGAGTATCTAGGCTAAGGACAACGCACCGATCTGTCGAGCATATGCTCTTGTGATTATTATAAATTAATTTACTTCCTCATGAGGAAGAGCATAAGGTATTTCAGGGTGAAAATATTATTCCTTAGGCTGGGGTGAGTTACTCATTTCAGGAGTACTCAACGTGTGTGGGAAGACTTGGGAATGACTAGCCATGCATGTGGGTTGTTTTGAATCTATAGGTTGTTTGAAATACTATGTAAAATATATATCCACCCAATCATTCCCAGGCCCTCCTTCTAGCACCAATTATTTTGATGGGTCCTAAATCCCTTGATTCAACAATAGGAACCAAACCCACCACCGAGGCCTAATTATACTCTCCAGTGTTTAATAGTGGAATGGTTCTCCAGATCTTGCGATCTGGCCAATTTATCGATGGGAATTATGTTTTCTTGTGAAGTCTCTTCCTTTAGTTTGGACTATCTCTTTTTGTATTTTCTCTTGGGTGTGACCAAAATGAGATGTAAGTCGGTATAAACCAACTTGGCAACAAAAAATGGATTAAGTTCTAACTACTAGGGAATAATTTGAGCTTGGGATAACCCATTGCTCAAGCATGATGACGACAATTTTATACCACAGGCCTAGTACTAATACATTAACCATGTGAGCAGCCAATTATTCTCTGAGAAACTAATTACCAGAAAGAAAACACCTATGCAATAAGAAAATGATACGAAAAATAATTAACTTACTTAATCATCCTTCACATAATAACACCACAATTCATGTTCATCATTAAAGTAAAGAACAACAAAATATTGCACCAAATAACTTGACAATAAACTAAATATCTCTTACTCATTATAACATCATTCATGAAACGAGATAGGAAATAGTTCTTCTCCACGTCCAATCACATGAATTTGATGAAAATAATTTTGTCTGTGGTCCAGAAGGACTTCCTAATCAAAGTCAGCTTCAAAATAATTACACACAACCAGAAAGAAAGAGTTCTTGAAACAACCATCAACCCTTAACTAATTGGTCGATGTTCTTATTTATAACATAAAATTGAACTGAAAATAACAACTAAGTGTAGTTTAAACAAAACAAAAGTATCCACGTGGTGTCCTCTTCTAACAGTTTCTTTAACAGTCAACGCGAGATATCACTTGAAAGGGTGACTTTCCTCATACTCTGACCAACTGATAAATAGATCCTCTCAAGTTTGGACCCATGGAAATCTTCATTGCTCCATCGGAGCTGCGTAAATTCCTTTGACCTCCACTACATGCGCTCGGTACTTCACTAAAATGGTGTTCAACTATTGTAGCACAGTTTGAGCTCTAATCGGATGTTCCATAAATCTTTTCACTTTTCCTAGCATCACATTGGTCACCTTCACTATCTCTTCGGCCCATAATAAATCTTGCTTGGTATGCAATTCAACTACATCACACAAGTCAACAAAGTTGTCGGGGTTGCCGAACTCGGGGAGTTTGATATCCTTCATTTCTTTGTTAATTTTTGGATTCAGTTTCTCTCGAATTCCTCGATGAAGTTATGGAGTGGATTATGCTCGATTAGTTGGATGGATTTTCTCCTACAAATGGAATTAAAATCGTTTAGAAATTGTTTACATAACAATACTCAGAAAAATATGTGAAAAGCGTAAACGGGAAGAAAACAGACTGATGCATACCTGTATATCTTGCTAAGTCTGGTTGTTTGATATTTACATGTTCTCTACAACCTTTTGGATTACCTACACCGTCTCTGTTAGCACCACCATTTTTCTTTAGTTAGGGTGAGTTACATCTGCACGTCATAGCATGATAGATCAGGTACAAAAAACATGAGAGTCAAAATCATGCCAATGGTCAATTGGCCCTTAGGGTCAGGAAAGGATGTCAAAGCCAAACATGTGCCAAAATTATGAGTAAGTTCCAAAAATATTGGATACTGTCGTAAGAGAGGTCGTTAAATGCTTCAGGTCGAGGCAGGTTTCTCAAATAGAAGTCTCATCAACAAGTGCATCAACCATCATTAGCTCATTATGGAGGTTGGGGAAATAGAGAGAAATCGAGATAATCATACCACACATCCTCTGCAATTCCTATCAGTTGAATTTCACACACCTTGGATCATACCGTTGCATGGATGTGACACGGTAATTCTTTAAAACATCTCATCGCAAGGTATTCAGTGTCCCCTGGCATGCTTCAACTCACTGCCCCACTATGTTATAAATTCTAGAAGTTTTGTAAGTGTTCTACTCACTGGCCAAGCTTATGCACCATTGGTGACTCGTCTCATGAACTTACTTCGATCAAATTATTTTCTTTGGGCCTTTGTCAATTCATCCACACATAAGGTGGATACACTGTCACACCATGGGAACTCTTCAAAACACAAGACGGGGCCCGCAAGGTAGCCGAAGCATTAGGCCTGAGCCAAAAAATGCCTAGAACTCATTAATATTTGTAGCGGTGTTCCTGAGGCTTCTAATGGAGATTCTTGTTTTTGTGCAGAAACGATGGTATTGCCTCGTGTTGAGGCCGAAGTGGAAGAAGTTATGTCAGAAGGACACAAGTTGGAAGTCGCGCTTCCTTAGCAGGAGATATCGTGGAGGAGAGGAAGGCCCAGAAAAAATAAGGAAGTTGGGGGAAAAGCCAAATCCTAATTGATTCGTGTGCAGGATCCTCCGTCGAGGAGATCCTAATGCACGCTATCTAGCTAGATCCTGTTGGAACTCCAAGTTGAGGAAGTGGAAGTCAAACGAGAAAGATAGAAGCTTCAGGTTCTAATGTCTAAGGACCTAATTTGTAGTTGGAACAGGCACAACTTAGCACAGTTGATATTTACCAGGAGAATAGAGAATTACATCGATAATTGGTGGCAAAGAACCTTGAGGTTTCAGCACCACAAGGTCATGAAGGGAATGTAACCTGGATTAAGTGGCATCTTTGGGAAGCACAATATACAATCATGCAGTTGCACGAAGTGAAAAGGGTGTCAGAAGAACAAAAGGTGACAACACCTCCGGGAGCATGAGGCAGTCGAGGAAAAATTTTGTGTGCAGAAGAGGCATGATGGACACACTATGTTTTTTTTTTGAACTTTCGGACATGACGCAAAATTTTGATAGTCTTCCCTCTTTCTTGTGAAAATTTTCATGTCCTCATTGTAATCGGTTTGGTTGGCCAAAAGGTGTAAACAGTGTCTATTGTATATAGCCTGAGCTTGATGACTATGTAATATATATAACGTCTCAAAATTTTGACACACGGGCTCTGGTTATAGCAATTGAATGCATCATCTTCTTGTTTGTATGTGAACTCCTTGTGTGTTTTGTCCACATCTTTTTCCTGTCTTATTTGGAGCATACTTTTACGTTATTCAGACAAACTGTATTTCTTCGAAGGCAGCCTAGAATTCATGCTCAGTGGTATCGTCGCAGCACAAATGGTTTGGGACCTATGACATCGAAGATCGGTGACCTAGCTTGCAAGTAATAGTCGGGTTCAGGACTTTGTTCAAAATGCGTGATCTAAGCTAAACCTGAGACTGCCAATGTCGAAAAGGCACCAGGGAATCAGTGCTCAGGGATAAACTTACTATGTTCTCTTCGGCTTTACTTTCTCAAAAATTTGTTGATACCGAAATGCTTTGGGAATCAATGATTGACAATTCCTTTATTTCTTCATGAGCGCTTACTCTTTTATTCATTCGTCGATGTCAAAGGGATCAGTCATCGGCGATATTCTCGGTGATGCTTGTTGCAAAATAAATCTTGTGTCTCCCAACGCTGATGAAGATCGGGACTCAACAACTTTGGTTCTCTCTAGCATTTTCTTTCACGCTTAATCCTTTCCGATTTCGAATTCCTTAAGCGCGTCAGGGAAATCTTTGACTGTCAATTTTTCTGATTTAAATATTAGTCTTTTAAGTTAATGGTTTTCACATGTTCAAGAAATCTTTTAAATACTTAATGTGAATCAAAAAATGATAAGAAAAGGAAACATTTTTCATACTGAAGTCAAATTAGATATCCCCAAAAGATTAAGTGGTGCCGAAAAAGTAAAATTTGACATAGACTTATTAGGGTGTGTTGAGTGCTCAATAGAACCCAGAATAGTTTTAACAAACTCTCAAATATAGTGGAATCTATATTCACCCTACAGATGGAAACTGTTCGTACACATCTACAACATACATTCATAGAAACACACAGATTACATTCATTCATATAAATATAAACACACACAGAATCATATGTAGGAAAAACTTATTTTTGTATTATCTTTGAATTTCTATACATATGTTTACAAAGGATGGACTGCAATAGAGTCTCAGTGTTATCTCCTCTCCTTACTCTTAACTGCCTAATGAAATCATATAGAAAGATATTTTTTTTTTTTACAAAAGAGGGGTTCCTCGAGCTCTCCCTCCAAGCTACCTAACTCTCATTAATTACATTGAATTACATTCAATGGCCATCTAGTTCGAATCATATCTAGATATCATCAACATGTCAGCCAGTAAAGGAGACATCATCTCCTACCTACACAAAGGCATCGATTTGGCTCTTCCATCCTTACAACATTTAATTGCATTTAATTACATTTTAAAATTTGAAAATGAGGACAAAATCAGAGGGTTGGCGCCTCTCTCCTCCTTGAATGTTCTTTGATGTGATGGAATGTTGGCGCGTTGCTGAGGTGGAGCAATGCTCCTGCATCACTCTTTCAATAAAATATGAAGATGAAGGGTCCATTTTTTCCCTCTCCTTCATTGTACCATATTGGCTCCAAGTTGTTCGCCAATAATGGCTACAAGATCCCAAAATTCCGCAACTAATCCAACAGTTGCAAGCCAATTCTCGATTTCCCCAGGGTACTCTTGGAACAATGATGAGCTTCACTACAAAGGATTCTTGTATTTAAGTAAAAAATCAAAAATTAAATCCACATTGTTTTCTGAGCTTCATGTTGCACCCACATCTGGGCACTCAGGGTTTACCAAAACCTATGACTGGGTCAAACACTCCTTTTCCTGGGATGGTATGAAACAGGACGTTTGCACTTTTGTGACAGAATGTGATGTTTTTCAATGCAACAAGGGAGAAATAGACAAATCTCCTATCACACTACAACCACTTCTGATTCGACCTGCTATTTGGAGGGATATCTCTATGGATTTCATTGTTGGCTTACCTAAATCAGGAAATAAGTCAATCATCATGGTGGTAGTTGATTGTCTTTCCAAGTATGCTCATTTATGTTCTCTTCAAATGATCTGAATTATTTTGAGAATGACATGAAGGAATAAATATAACCAAGATATAACAATGAAATACACAAACATATATAAGAGAACACATAAATACAGTGAAACCCAACTTCTATTATTGAATAAGATAGAAAAACATCGTAGAACACAAACTAGAAAAATGGGGTAGCTTATCTCTAAAAAGAAAGAGATGTTGGCTATGCTTCATTCACAAGAGATTTACATCACACTCCATTGCATTCTTAAAGGGCCTCCTTCACCTCAATTATATATGAGAGAGTGAGAGCAGAACACCCATGATGCATGTGGGATAAATTGGACTAAGTTTATAAAATTCCATAAGCATGTAAAATAATAGCACTTCCTAGGTGGTCACCCATCCCAGTATGTAATGATCCCAAGCCATTATGCAAGGATCATCACTGTTTTGGTGTCTTTTAAAAAAAAAAATGGTTGTGATATTTTGTCAAACAGTTTGTTGGCCTATTTGTTTAGATGTGTTTATATGTGTGTATGCAGCAATTAACAGAAATAGATAACCATGGAACATACCTCAACCATATGCAATAACATAGACAAGCCAAAACATCTCAAATCTTCTTTATTCATAAAATAGAAAAACCTGCTACAATGGAGATGTCAATTTGGAATGCTCAACAGATGGCCAATATGATAGACAATAGATAACAAGTATGAGCTGCTACAAAATGCTCTTGACAATACAAAATAAGCCTCCAAAGGTTGGATAAGAGATGAAGACCAATGCCAAGTGCCAAACCCCTCACTGCTGGAAGATGCCACACTCTGCTGGATAACTGAAGCTCCTCAACAATTCGGCCCTGGTGCCAAAGATGTCCAATCACCTACAGAAAGATGCCAAATAGTAGAACAGGTGATGGTAAGAACAACCCAAGTTCCCGAATCTCAAAGATCCCTTTCAACCTCTATAGATTTGAACTCCTCGACTGAATGGTGCGCCCCACTAGGTGATTGAAGCCCTAGATAATTCAGCCCTAATGAAGGAGGCCTCCAAATGCTCTGAAACTCTCCCCAATGATAGATCAGGACCATACAATGAGAACCCAAGTGCTCAAATACTAAAAATACCTGCTAGATCCTTAGATCTAGCTACCCTCCAAATAATGGTGCACCCTCCTCTTGGGAAAACATCCCACTCTCAATACAAATCAATCCTCCACTGAAAGACTTTGGAAAACCACCAAGAATGATGCCAAGACACCTGCAAAGGAAACCCAATACCTGGAATTCCTGAAATCCCTTCTCCTCGGCTAGGACAAATCCCTCCTTAATGAATGGTGTGCCCCCCTTGCTGGAAACCCCCAACTGGTGCGCCCTCTCTCTATCTGTACAAGAAACTGATGTGGAATCCTCCTGCAACTGAGTAGATCTGGAACTAGAATGGTGTGGGAGTGTATTGCAACTCCGAGACCAAGCTTGGGACAAGCTAGGTGGAATATTTCACCATTGAATCATCCTCTAGGGTTTGT
Source organism: Picea engelmannii (assembly GCA_009831015.1). NCBI lineage: Eukaryota > Viridiplantae > Streptophyta > Pinopsida > Pinales > Pinaceae > Picea > Picea engelmannii. The sequence continues at coordinate 197,352 of ML779696.1, read as the reverse complement.
TAAGTCAAAACCCTCAAAACCCCCAAGAGATGGGCTCACTAGCTAAAACCAGATATCAAAAGATAATCATACATGAATGAATGAGAAGAGGCCCTTGCCTTTCCTTTATACTTTTGGCTCACCTTGTCCCTCCAAAGTGACTTTCATTTATTAATATTTAATTAATTAATTAAATCACTTTAATTAATTAATTTACCTTTTTACCTTTGAAAATCTCCTTATCTCTCCTTGTGGCTTCCCTGGCCACTGAAAGTCACTTCTAGCCATCCCATCTTGTAGTGTTGCTCCTCTAGATTCCAATGATCTATTACACTGAGAGGTCCCTGCAAGTAATGTGCCCAAAATGACCTCTTCAGTGACTTCAATTAACTTATAGCTCAAAATAGTCAAAATAATGATCCCAAGCCATTATGCAAGGATCATCATTGTTTTGGTGTCTTTTAAAACTTTTTTTGGTTGTGGTATTTTGTCAAACAGTTTGTTGGCCTATTTGTTTAGATGTGTTTATATGTGTTTCTGCAGCAATTAATAGAAATAGATAACCACAGAACACACCTCAACCATATTCAATAAGATAGACAAGCCAAAACATATCAAATCTTCTTTATTCATAAAATAGAAGAATCTGCTACAATGGAGATGTCGATTTGGAATGCTCAACAGATGGCCAAGATGATAGACAATAGATAACAAGTATGAGCTTCTAAAAAATGCTCCTGACAATGCAAAATAAGCCTCCAAAGGCTGGATAAGAGATGAAGACCAATGCCAAGTGCCAAACCCCTCACTGCTAGAAGATGCCATGCTCTGCTGGATAACTAAAGCTCCTCAACAATTCGGCCCTGGTGCCAAAGATGTCCAATCACCTCCAGAAAGATTACAAACAATAGAATGGGTGATGGTAAGAACAACCCAGGTGCCTGAATCTCCAAGATCCCTCTCAACCTCTATAGATCTGAACTCCTCCACTGAATGGTGTGCCCCACTAGGTGATTGAAGCCCTAGATAATTTATCCCTAATGAAGGAGGCCTCCAAATGCTCTAAAAATCTCCCCAATGATAGATCAATACCATACAATGAGAAACCAAGTTCTCAAATCCTCAAAATACCTGCTAGATCCTTAGATCTAGCTACCCTCCAAATAATGGTGTGCCCTCCTCTTGGGAAAATGTCCCACTCTCAATACAAATCAATCCTCCATTGAAAGACTCTGGAAAACCACCAAGAATGATGCCAAGACACCTGCAAAGGAAAACCAATACCTAGAATTCCCGGAATCCCTTCTCCTCATCTAGGATGAATCCCTCCTTAATGAATGGTGCACCCCCCTTGCTGAAACCCCCCAACTGGTGTGCCCTCTCTCTATCTGCACAAGCAACTGATGTGGAATCCTCCTGCAACTGAGTATATATGGAACTAGAATGGTGTGGGAGCGTATTGCATCTCCGAGACCAATCTTGGGACAAGCTAGGTGGAATATTTCACCACTGAATCGTCCTCTAGGGTTTGTTAAGTCAAAACCCTCAAAACCCCCAAGAGATGGGCTCACTAGCTAAAACCGGATATCAAAAGATAATCATACATGAATGAATGAGAAGAGTCCCTTGCCTTTCCTTTATACTTTTGGCTCACCTTGTCCCTCCAAAGTGACTTTCATTTTATTAATATTTAATTAATTAATTAAATCACTTTAATTAATTAATTAACCTTTTTACCTTTGAAAAGCTCCTTATCTCTCCTTGTGGCTTCCCTGACCACTGAAAGTCACGTCTAGCCAAACCATCCTGTAGTGTTGCTCCTCTCGATTCCAATGAGCTATTACACTGAGAGGTCCCTCCAAGCAATGTGCCCAAAATGACCTCTTCAATGATTTCAATTAACTTATAGCTCAAAATAGTCAAAATCATGAAAATCGTCAGAATGCAATGAAACCAAAGCCAACCTGTGTGGAATGGCTCATAATGATGGAATATGATGATCAATGCAAGTTGGACCCCACAATGCCTCTCAAATACCCTTGTACTCACTATAACATCCATCTGGCTACTCTGGTCATCATAAATCTATGCATTGTGATGATGTCCCAAAGTGGGGACATTACAATCCTCCCTGCTAGAAAATTGCTTGTCCTCAATAAATAACCAAATCATCTCAAATAAAATACCAGGATCCCATGTCCACCTATGGGATACATAGTATAACCCATACAAATATGAACAATAGTACACTCCACCCCCTGGATCCCATATCAGAAAGTGAACTGCAATACTCTGCGAAGCATAGTCCTGAAAAATATCAACCCTGTGAACCTCCTGCACATGACACATGGCCTCATCTCAGAGTGAGTCCATCCTCCAAATCTCTACCAAGATCCACACAGCCTCCATCAACTGCACATGCTGATGCCTGACCGAGGTGATGCAAGACCTCCATGAGGCACCCGCAAGTAATGATCTCCTATCAACACTGAAGCTCAATGGAAAGTTAGAATAACTTTCCCCTGCAATGGTCCACTCTCCCCTGTCAATCAATGAACTGCTCAATCCTGCAATCCCTGGGTCCCATGCTAACCTCTGTCGAATATCCTCATGATGACATTGCACTACTCTGACCATGACTATCTGCCCCCTACATACATACTGAATCCTCCTCCCCTGGATCCTCAAGCTGACATACTTGTGACCACCAAACCTGCTATCTAGAAACTATATATGTATAGGAATATCCATAGAAGAAGTACCTATCCAAACATCTCCATGCCCTATCATGATGAACAAGCAGAAGAAAAGGCCTCACCCCATAGGACAAGTACCTGCAGACCCACTCCAAACCGAACCAAGGTGGAGTATGTGGCTCTCTGGTACAACCTGGGGCAACATGAACATTGTGCTGAAAAAACAAACTCATGTGTCCCATGGCAAACTTGGAAGTTTATCACTTCCAATCTCCTCTAATTGCTCCTGTGTGAGATTAATCACTGGCAAAAGGCCTCTATGCTCATCTTCTATCCTCCTCATGTTTTTGTCAATGATAAATGTGTCAGAAAAGGGTAACAGACATATCTATAGTTGACTGTAGGACTGGGAGGTGTCACATGCTTTGGTCAATCCCAAGGATTTGACCAGAATCTCTTCCATCGGTATCCATGATAGATTTTCTCCTGTGGTCATCACTGAATCCCAACCATCCAATACAACCGGAAGTAACCCATCTAATTACTGGTCAACCAACCTCCCTCTCTCATCTCTCATGCAACTGCTGAAATGGTGAAGGTGATCCCCCACAACTATCTATTGTTGCAAATGAGTGACATCTGCATACTCCCCTAGGTGTGTCTCCTCCTTGCAAGGCACTATACCCTTCTGAATCTCATCATACATCTCAGCATGTCTTTATGAGCTAGCACTCATCACTGTATGCTCTGGCATACTCATGTCATCTCCCATAGACTCATGCCGCATCATAGATTCGGGGTGTGCTGCTGGATCAACCTCTACATGGAGGTCAACCACTCCTAAGATAGAAATGGAAGTGTCCCCCATAAACTGGTGCTCCTCTGCTATATCATCAACATCCTCTATCAACGTGATTGACTGATACATATGAGTGTCCACTAAGATAGATGAAGTGGATCTCTGATGGATCTCCTCAAGAGACTCATATGTCCTAGACTCTGATTCTTGAAGGGCGGTCTGTGTGCCTCTCAAGAATCTTCAAGTGCTCTCTAAATCCTGAGTGAGTCAGTCCATCTCTAACTCCTTCTTCCTCAAAGCCTCATGATACATATCACCAACCCTTAGTAGATAATCCATGTCTATCAACAACTGCTGGTAGTCAATCCTCATCACCGATACCCTCTCCCGGAGAGTGTGAAAATCATCCATGGAAAATCCTCCATCTGAGCTACCCTGTGCCACTAATGCTCTCCAACAGTAATCTGCCATCACTGCATGCATGTCATCAATACGTCTAGTGGTTTCCATGATCATATCCTCACTAATTCTCAACTGTGCTGCTAAGTGGTGTGACTCCTTATCATGGTCATATTGAGGTGCCATCTTAGGCCCCTCACTACTAGTGTCAACTCTAGAATCCCCATAAACACTCTCTATATAAGATGATGTGCTGAAATGTCCACTATCTACTGTGTTGTTGGGTACTCTAGTATGCCACTACATCCCATCACTAGATGTCATCTCCCCCTGACTCACACTGTATCCTATATGAGTAGTTGTATCCTCCTGTACACTCAATCTGCTACTATCATCTGCGCCTGGATCCCATAGAGATGTATCCAGACACGTGCTATGGTCATCTTGGATACTAAAGAGTGCATCCTCATCAATGAAATTTGATCCTGGAAGTAAGTGCTCCATCCACCTATCAACCTCTGCAATCTTCTCAACCAATGGAGTCTCCAATAGTTGTGACTCCATCTCCTCATGTTGACCTGTATGTGTGAGGCCAACTGCCTATACCTCCTATACCTCCTTCTGGATCTATGGGTCTATCTATCCATGGTGTGCATCCCTCACACTAACCTCATCCATCAAACCTGACGTGCCACTGATCTCCTCATGTGACATGGCTATCATGGGTGTCTGAATAGGTGACAGATGTGTCACGACACCCATAGAAAGCTCATCATCTCTAGGTGCTAACTCGTGTGAATCCTCACTAGTGTCACCACTCTGCTGAGATGTGACGACATCAATGGTATGTGATATGTCTGCTGAGACACTGGTGCTATCATCCTATCCATCCAGCTGCCTATCCACTACACAAGGGTCATCGTCCTCCTCAAGCATGCAAGCATCACTAGCCTCTGTGCAAGAGTCATCATCACTATCCTCTGAGGTAGAGTCACTATCACTAGCCTCTGCGCAAGAGTCATTGTCATCATCCAACTGCTTTGAATCCACATCTATCGCTCCATCCTGACACACCTCATCATCACTATCATGACATGCCTCAATAATGTGCTCATGATCCTTAACCCTGCACCTATGATCTGGTTCCCACGGCCCCTTGCAATTGTGGCAAGGTTCTGTGCTCCTACTGGGCGTGGGGTTTCTCTGTTCTTCCCACCATCTACCTACTTCATTTCTCTTTTTATCTGCTATGATGATCCCCTCTAAAATATCCCATTTGCTCTAATGGCGATTTCTATAGGCTGCATATTGTGGGAAGGTTATTATATCCTTAGTTTCCTTTCTAAGGTTGTCATACATGATCTCCAAACATGATATCTCAAAGGATATCCTATCCATGTCCTTCCAACTATCCATAAAGACCCCTCAGGTTTGCAGGATTTAAGCTCTGATACCACTGTAGTGATCCCAAGCCATTATGCAAGGATCATCACTGTTTTGGTGTCTTTTAAAAAAAAATTTGGTTGTGGTATTTTGTCAAACAGTTTGTTGGCCTATCTGTTTAGATGTGTTTATATGTGTGTATGCAGAAATTAACAGAAATAGATAACCATGTAACATGCCTCAACCATATGCAATAAGATAGACAAGCCAAAACATCTCAAATCTTCTTTATTCATAAAATAGAAGAACCTCCTACAATGGAGATGTCAATTTGGAATGCTCAATAGATGGCCAAGATGATAGACAATAGATAACAAGTATGAGCTGCTACAAAATTCTCCTGACAATACAAAATAAGCCTCCAAAGGTTGGATAAGAGATGAAGACCAATGCTAAGTGACAAACCCCTCACTGTTGGAAGATGCCACGCTCTGCTGGATAACTGAAGCTCCTCAACAATTCGGCCCCGGTGCCAAAGATGTCCAATCACCTCCAGAAAGATGCCAAATAGTAGAATGGGTGATGGTAAGAACAACCCAGTTGCCCGAATCTCCAAGATCCCTCTCAACCTCTATAGATTTGAACTCCTCCAGTGAATGGTGCGCCCCACTAGGTGATTGAAGCCCTAGATAATTCAGCCCTAATGAAGGAGGCCTCCAAATGCTCTGAAACTCTCCCCAATGATAGATCAGGACCATACAATGAGAACCCAAGTGCTCAAATATTAAAAATACCTGCTAGATCCTTAGATCTAGCTACCCTCCAAATAATGGTGCGCCCTCCTCTTGGGAAAACGTCCCACTCTCAATACAAATCAATCCTCCACTAAAAGACTCTGGAAAACCACCAAGAATGATGCCAAGACACCTGCAAAGGAAACCCAATACCTGGAATTCCTGGAATCCCTTCTCCTCAGCTAGGACGAATCCCTCCTTAATGAATGGTGCACCCACCTTACTGGAAACCCCCAACTGGTGCGCCCTCTCTCTATATGCACAAGCAACTGATGTGGAATCCTCTTGCAACTGAGTAGATCTAGAACTAGAATGGTGTGGGAGTGTATTGCAGCTCCGAGACCAAGCTTGGGACAAGCTAGGTGGAATCTTTCACCATCGAATCGTCCTCTAGGGTTTGTTAAGTCGAAACCCTCAAAACCCCCAAGAGATGGGCTCACTAGCTAAAACCAGATATCCAAAGATAATCATACATGAATGAATGAGAAGAGGCCCTTGCCTTTCCTTTATACTTTTGGCTCACCTTGTCCCTCCAAAGTGACTTTCATTTTATTAATATTTAATTAATTAATTAAATCACTTTAATTAATTAATTAACCTTTTTACCTTTGAAAAGCTCCTTATCTCTCCTTGTGGCTTCCCTGGCCACTGAAAGTCACTTCTAGCCATCCCATCCTGTAGTGTTTCTCCTCCCGATTCCAATGAGCTATTACACTGAGAGGTCCCTCCAATTAATGTGCCCAAAATGATCTCTTCAGTGATTTCAATTAACTTATAGCTCAAAATAGTCAAAATCATGAAAATCGTCGGAATGCAACGAAAAAAAAGAAAACCTGTGCAGAATGGCTCATAATGATGGAATGTGATGATCAATGCAATTTGGACCCCACAATGCCTCTCAAATACCCTTGTACTCGCTATAACATCCATCTGGCTACTCTGGTCATCATATATCTCTGCGTTGTGATGATGTCCCAAAGTGGGGACATTACACAGTACTACTCTATCCTAAAAGTGCTTAACTGGGGAGTTCTAATAGGATCCGGTGCATTAATGTTATTATGTAGGCATGTACATAAAACCACTAGGAAATCATTACATGATGTCTATAATTAACAAATGAATATGACATTACATTCCATTCCCCATCAAAATGGTGAATATCATGGTTTATCAAAACCACATGCTCAAAATGGTGATTTAGTGAAAAATATGGATGGCTACTGAGATCCATATGGATCATTCCTCCCCCCTTAGGAAGAAATGGTCCTCATTGCGTCAAGTTCCCTTGGGAGACGGGGAGACTTCCACTAAATTTGAATTTTGGTGCATTTCTTTCCTTGCTGAAGAATTTGTCCTTCTTATCTTGTTGAAGGTTTTCATGAACTTGTTGTTGGACGGGTTGGATCCATTCAACCAATATAGTTGCATGATCTACCTAAGTGTGGGAGGACATTGTTGGTGAAAATGCAACATGAAGAGTATGAAGGGTTATGTTATAAAATTTCTTGACTGGGAAGTGTGGAGGCACCCCCGTAGGTGCAGAAAGAACATCTTGGTAATCTTCTACAATCTTGTCGATCTGCTTCTGCTAGATAGAAAGGTATCAGGTTGAGATTTTAGTGGTTGCAGTGTCCTTTTATTCACCTTTTGATCAGATTGTGAAGAGGCTAAAATTTGTAGTATGAGAGATTATTTTGTGGCATTTTTTTGGTGCCACAATATTCAGAACTACCTTTGGTATCTGGTATAACTGATCCCCCAGAGTAACAATGAGGCTATGGGGTCGAGACTCATAAACGGCATGACACCTCAACATATATGCTTGGCCTATTATAACATCACATACTTCTAGTGGGGAAACATCTCACAATACCTCATCCTTGAAGGGATTGATGTTGCAGGACAGGCACCACTATTGGCTAACAGGAAGATCTTGACCCTGGCAAAGCCACCCGATGTTGTATGGTTGCAGGTGTGGTGTTTTTGGAAAATTTGAGTGCTTGAAAAAATCTGTTGAGATGATGTTCTTTTGGCTTCCGCTATCAACAATAAAATGCATTTGGGTCCCCTTCACCAACATCTATGAATGAAAGAGTCCCTCCCCCTCCTCGGGATCCTCTTCTGGTTGGATTGTTGCAGTTGTGATAGTAGTAGTGGGTTCTACATCAATGATCTATCTCCTTTTATTATTTTCTGAATCAGGGTCCAATTCGAGGTTCATCTCTTTGGCTTTGAGCTCGGCCACCAATGTTTGTATTGAGAAGCATTCATCAGTGTTGTGCCAAGGGTTGTTGTGTAACTCACACCACTTTTCAGTGGATTTCTTGTACTTCTTGTTACACTTCTTTTCTTTCATATGGGACTGGCTCTCTTGAGTTTGGCCTTCCTTGATCTGACCATTCTTATCCCACTTACTTTGTTGCTTGAATTTATGCTCAATTTTGACTACATATCAATAAGAAACTCCCAGTGAGGAGATGTCCAATAAATCCATATTTGTTTGGATGTACCTGTGTAGACCATTGTGGTACTTCAAAACTAGGTGTCGCTCAGAGTCTTTGATACCCAGGTTTGAGTGCAAGGTATGAAAGATGTTGGTGTACTCTGGCACCATCTGTTCTCTTTTCTAACACAGAGTTGTCCATCTCATGTATTGGTCATCATATTTTCTGGCAGGATAGAACTCCTCCTTTAGGGCATATTCAAAAGCCACCCAAGTGGGTTCTCTCCCAAATAGTGTAGATTCATTCATGGTGTACCTCTCTCAGTAACCTTCCCACCAAGATCTGACATGGGGAAGGGCTTTATGGAGTGTGAAGGTGATCTTTTCAATGTCGGAAAATTTTTGGATAGAGTAATAACCTTCTAGAATATTCAACCATTTTTATAGAGCATTTTCATCTATCTGTCCATCAAATAAGGGAATATAAAAATTGACTTGTACCTTGAAGGGTGTCACACTTGCAAAATGGTTGCTTGTTGAAGATGCCTCGACTATCGCCATCGGTAGTCTTCGAAGGATTTGAAAGAAGTTTTCCATCATCTCAATCCTTTGTCACATGAGGGCTTCCTCAAGCAACATCTTGAAAGGATCTCCTACTCTATCATCTCTCCTTTCTTCTACCATGGGAGGTCGCTTGGGCTAGCGAGAGTGGTTTTCCTCAAGCGAAACTAGCTCGAGACCCAAATATGTATACCCTAACCTCGTCGGGGACCTTCTCTGAGAAATGACAAGGAGAAGACTGATTTGATACCACTGATCCAAATTATTTTGAGAATGACATGAAGGAAGAAATATAACCAAGATATAACAATGAAATACAAAAAAATATAGAAGAGAACACAGAAATATAGTGAAACCCAACTTCTATTACTAAATAAGATAGAAAAACATTGTAGAACACAAACTGACAAAATGGGGTAGCTTATCTCTAAAAAGAAAGAGTTGTTGGCTATGCTTCATTCACAAGAAGCTTTACATCACACTCCATTGCATGCTTAAAGGGACTCCTTCACCTCAATTATATATTAGAGAGTGAGAGGAGAACATATCCCATGATGCATGTGGGATAAATTTTACTAAGTTTATAAAATGTCATAGGCATGTAAAATACTAGCACTTTCTGAGCAGTCACCCATCACAATACTACTCTAGCCTAAGCGTGCTTAACTATGGATTTCCAATGGGATTCGGTGCATCAACGCTATGTTGTAGGCCTGTACATAAAACCACTAGTAAATCATTACATGATGTCTGTAATTAACAAATGAAGATAACATTACATTCCATTCTCACCAAAAGGGTGAATATCATGGTTTATCAAAACCACAGGCTCAAAATGATGATTTAGTGAAAATGATGGATGGCCATCGAGATCCATATGGATCATCAACACCCATCTACCACCTCCATTATGGCTCAAATTTTCATGGATCATGTCTTCAAGCTTCATGGCATGCTTCATTCTATTGTTTTTTATTGAGATCCCACTTTCACCAGCAATTTTTGGCAAGAACTATTCATGCTAGAGGGCACCCAATTGCATCTCAACATTAACTATCATCCCCGGACTGATGGTCAAACTGAAGTTGTCAACAATTTTTTGGAAACATATTTGACTTATTTTTCATCTAAAAGACCAAATAAGTGGGCTCAATGGTTCCCACTAGCTAAATGGTGGTACAACACTTTTTACCATACAATTACTCACATCACTCCTTTTGAAGTAGTATATGGACAAAATCCACCTCTTTTTCTCTCATACTTTCCCGGTGTCTTGAAGGTCCAGGTGATTAACCAAACTCTTACAATTCTTGAGGCTATTCTCCATACCCTCAAAGAGAATTTGGTCATGGCTCATAATCACATGAAGTAACAAGCATATCAAGGTCACTATGAACGTAAATTTGTCGAAGGAGACTAGGTGTTTCTTCGACTGTAACCTTATAAGTATACTTCACTCAAGGATGAACATTGTCAGAAACTGGCACCCAAATTTTATGGTCCTTATATAGTTCTCAAGCGTGTGGGATATGTGGCCTATCAGTTAGCTTTTCCCAGTCATTCTAAAACCCATCATGTTTTTCATGTCTCCTTCTTAAAGAAGGTGATTGGAACTAAGTGTCAAACTCAAACCAGGCTTCCTGAGTTGGATGAAGAAGGATCCATCTAGTTGCAGCCACAAGAAATATCGGATCAATGTGAGCATCATTTCCATCAACACACCAACAAGTAAGTGTTAGTACAACTGAAATATACAACTCCAGTAGATGCCACCTAGGAGCTAGCTACCATTCTACAACAATTTCCTCATCTCAATCCTTGAGGACAAAGATGTTTTTTAATGGGGGGGGGGGGCATGTTAGGGACCTAACCTCCCTAACCCCTCACACAAGTATAATAATATATTTTCCATTTAATAAAGGCCAATATTAATAAGACCTAGTAATAAGGAAGAATAAGTCAAATGTAAGAAGAACTAATAGAAGCTTCCACTTCTAAAAGATCTTCCTCTAGATTTTTCTTTTGGTAGATAGATTTAGTATAAATATGAGTCGAGCACATGAGAATTTTTGTCTTGAGAATTATTTTAATAGAGTGCTTCTCTACTAGAGGTTTCCCCCTCGAAGAGGCAAGTGAACATTGTTTCCTATCAATAAAGGTATTATTTTGGTGTTTTGGTTTCATCTATTGTGTTGTTCCATTGTTATTCTCTGCAATATTTTTGTTTTCAGCTATTACAATAGATCTGGTACCTTACACCTAGACTTCATGAAAACAATATTGATTGAAACTCACCCCCTTACTGCAAATCTATGATTACAACTTCAACTAACAAAATTCAAAATAAGGGGAGGGACTCGACACAACATTAGACTCAATATGCATAAAAGAACCAAAATAATAGACACAACATGAGACTCAATATGCATAAAAGAACCAAAATAACTAACACAACATGACATGAAATGAAAAATACAAAAGTTATACCAAAATGAAAATTTTACCTAACCTTAATTAAGATCCTCTTCCCATGGGAAACACTGAATTAAGAAATCAAGGGGCTAGAGTATAGGGATTTAGGTGAACACAATTCACCCATCCCAACCAAAGAATACCATCATGTGGAAAAAATCAAACTACACTAGACACTTTGATCTCTGCAACCATATAAGTTCCCAACAAATGCATCTGCAACTTTTTTGGATTTTTAAGATATTTGGATATGATATAAATAGGACCAAATCAACCTTATCAAATGTGTTACATTTCATGTGGAAATAATGCTAGGGTTTCTATATCTCTTTCTCCATATACTGGTGAAAACCAATTAGGAATCTAGACTCCTCCAATTGCATCAACTCAACAAACCACTTAGCAATTGATTCCTTCTTTGTCATATGAGTAGCTTGCGTCATGAATAGAATAGGGATCATGACCTCTCTCCCATATACCAATTGAAATGGGGTTTAATTATGTAGTTTCTTAGTGTTTTTATAGTAGACCCAAAGTATTTTTGGGACCCTTTCATACCAATAATTTATGTTAACTAAGTGGACCTTTATCAACTCATGTTCCAAGATTGATTTGAATTGGATCTTGGAAAATATTTGTGAATATTGTAAATACACATGTTTGATTTATTTCATTTTATTTTGTCTTCTAGCACAATGGTAAGGTGAAATGAACAGTTGTGATTGTTGGCCTTCTAAGAGCATCGCATTAAAAGTAATGAGAGAATAAATGAAGGAAGGAAGGGAGATGCAAGGAGAAAGAGGTAAGGACAACAATAGAAATGGGAGATCGAAGAGGGTATCATACTCGAAGTTGAGTGGACGAAGGATTTAATGTGCATGTTCACTCTAAACAAGGGTGTCTCTAAACCTTTGCCTCTACAATGTTGTATTACCAGTGAGTAACAATACATAGAGACTGTGTATATCTCACCCCATTGTAGTTTTCTCCTCAACATAATAAAAGTCCTATTTAAATGTTGAATCTATAAGTTATTGCAAACTATACTTTGGGAATTTGGTTTTGAGTTATGATAATGTATGCATACTCTGTTGAATTTTTTTTTTTATCCTATAGCACTCGTCCAAATCATTCTCCCGGTGCTTGGGAAAATTTAAACTTGTCTGTGTGAATTTAAATATACATGGGCGAATTTAAACATGCATGGGAGAATTTATACTTACCTAGGCGAATTTATGGACCCCTGGTTGTTTCATTTACTTCATGGGAGAACTTATACTTACCTAGGTGAATGTAGAGACCCATGGGTGTTTTTATTCATTGTTGAACATACAAATCAATCCCTTGTATTTTTTTTATCTACTATAGGGAATCCAAATCTCCGCTAGACGTTTTTTAGTTATTGAGGTTCAGCAAATTGCCCTACAAATTTTTTTCCTTTTTTGTTGAAGATCGAATCTGCCTCTAGATTTTTTTTTTAATTGTTGGTCGACCCATTCTGACTAGATTACTCTTGAAGTTGATTTTCCTTCATTTGGTTGACCCGACCATCAAAGAATTCAACTGAGATTTCCTTTGGTCGACCCAACCATTAAATAATTCAACCAAGATTTCCTTTGGTCGACCCGACCATCAAATCATTTGACCGGGATTTCCTTTGTTCGATCTGAACATCAAAAAATTTCACTGGGATTTCCTTTAGTCGACCCGACCATCAAATAATTCAACCAGAATTTCATTTGGTCGACCCGACCAACAAATAGTTCTATCACACTTTCCTTTGGTCGACCCGACCATCAAATCATTTGAATAGGATTTCATTTGGTTGACTTGACCATCAAATCATTCAACCAAGGTTCCATTCGGTCGACCTAACCATTGGATCATTTGACTAGCCATCCGTAATTCCAACTCAACTAGTGGGTGGTCGACTGGTATATTATTTGGTCGACTTGATTAATTGGCATATTTCAAGGATTATAACCAAACGAAGAATATCAAGATAGAAATAAAAGTTTTATTCCGCAATAGAATCTATTTTCGTGAGATGGACATGCCATAGGCATACCATTTATGGATCATATGGTATCAAAGAAAGTTATGAAGGCTTGGAGAATACCTATATGGTAAACACCAACAACCAGTACCAAAACAATGGATAAGCATTGTTGTCAGGCATACATAGAAGTAAAGCATCATCAATGGTGGGGCATCATCGTGAAGAAGATGATAGGGAAGACCCATAGTTCATATTGGCTCAGCTAGAGCAAAGCATTGCTACGTTGATAGAGTTGGTGTCAAAGCTGCTTGTAATGAAGGGTAAGGAAGCACACTCAACAGAGACTTAGCATGAAGAACACAATTTTGGTCCAAAAACTTCCAAAGGAGAGATGCTTGGAAACTCAGGTAATGACAACAACATTTATTCATCTTCTAGTGTTCCTTTTAAAGTTGAAGCGAAGCTAGAAATACCCATGTTTAATGGAAAAACTAATGTTGAAGCCTTAGATAGCTTGTTGAAACAATTGGAAGTTTACTTTGGTCTTTATTAAATCCAATAAACACAATAGATCTCCTTTTCGTATTTGAATATGACCGAACATGATTTTTTTTGGTGGGAGAGTATGTGAATGCACTAAGGATAGGCAAGAAGCCCATGGTGATGAAATGGGAGGAATTCAGGGAATTACTCAAGTCGGAATTCTATCCCATAAGCTACGAAGAGGAACAACTCATGAAGTGGTAGTATCTTTGGTAGGAACATGGACAAGGAGTGCAAGAGTACACCTATGAGTTCAGGAGGTAGTCCATGAAGTTGGGTATCTCTTTGGAAGAGCTCAGGGTAGTGATCAAGTACCTTAGAGGAATTTTTATCCGTATCTGAAGACAATTGCAGCTTCATGGTGTGAAAATCATAGATGAGGTGAGAAAGAAGGCTCTCTACATTGAGTTGGACTCCAATAAAATACAACAGCACATGGGCCAAGAAAAAACCAACAAAAAAAGAGACAAGAAGATAGCAGCCATGGCCGATAAAAGGAGGGATCCTAATAGGCATTTCAAACATTGTGATGTAGATGGAAACATGAAAGAGAAGTGTTGGAAATTTCATCCAAAGTGCCTAAAGTCCAAGAGGAAAATAAAGGAATTTTCTGAGACAAAATAAGAAACAATAGTGAGCACCTCTTATCTGGATGAAGCCATAGTTTGCACCACATTGCAGCAGTTTAAGGTGAGTGGAGATAAACATGAGTTATTAAAAATCAAAGTTCAAGTGAAGAATCAGAAGGTAAATTCCTTATTTGATAGTGGTTCTCAATGTAATCTAGTTTCCAAAACATTATTTGATGAGCTTGGTCTAGAAACCTATGGTCTAGTGCATCCAAATTCACTAGTATGGTTGCAAGGGGAAATTGTTATGAGATGCAATAGAAGATGTAAAATCAATTTTTTCATTAGTGCCATCTATGTTGATGAGGTAGAATGTAAATTTGCACCATTGGACGTCTGTGGAGTGATGTTGGGTAGCCCCTTCTTGTGGGATAGGGATGCTACCTTCTATAGGAAAGAAAACAAGTACCACTTGGTTAAGGGTTTCAAGGCATACCTCATCAAAGCACATCAAGAGAGAAAGAGAGAGAGTACAACTCCTCTAGAAGCGAAACAAGGGTGGATGTGCAGGAAACAAGCCACCTTTGTTAGAAATGGGATGGTGGATATGTGGAGGCAAATAGAGGCCTTACGCCTACGTCTCCTTAATGGTCCAGCTTTTGTGGACCAAAATCCTTCAAATGGGGAGGTGTTATCTGAATTGGATCTTGGAAAATATTTGTAAATGTTGTAAATACACATTTTTCTTTATTTCATTTTATTTTGTCTTATGGCACAAGGGGAAGGTGAAACAAACAATTGTGATTGTTGGCCTTCAAAGATCATCCCATTAAAAGTAATGAGAGAAAGAGTGAAGGAAGGAAGGAAGGAAGGAAGTGAGATGCAAGGAGAAAGAGGGAAGGAAAGTAGCAAAAATGGGAGCTCGAAGAGGGTATCCTACTCAAAGTTGAGTGGACAAAGGAGTTAATGTGCTTGTTCGCTCTGAACAAGAGTGTATTTGAACCTTAGCATCTACAATTTTGTATTGTCAGTGAGTAACAATACATAGAGACTATGTATAGCTCACCCCATTGTAGTTTTCTCCTTGGCATAGTAAAATTCCCATTTAAATGTTGAATTTATGAGTTATTTCAATCTATGCTTTGGGAATTTGGTTTTGAATTATGGAAATGTATGCATACTCTGTTGAAGTTTTTTTTTATCCTATAGCACTCATCCAAATCGTTTTCTTGTTTCCTAAGTGAATTTAAACTTTTCTGGGTGAATTTGAACATACATGGGCGAATTTGTACTTACCTGGGAAAATTTGCAGACCTCTGGGTGCTTTATTTAATGCTTGGGAGAACTTATACTTACCTGGGAGAATTCAGAGACCCATGGTATTTTTTCTTCATTGCTGAACATCTAAATTCATCCCTCATATTTTTTTATCTACTGTGGGGAATCAAAATTTCCCCTAGATGTTTTTTAGTTGTTGAGGGTCACCAAATCACCCTACAAACTTTTTCCTTTTTTATTGAAGATAGAATCTTCCTCTAGATATTATTTTTCAATATTTGGTTGACCCATTCCGAATAGGTTACTCTTGAAGTCAATTTTCCTAAATGTGGTTGACCCGACCATCAAATAATTTGACCGAGCTTTCCTTTGGTCAACCCGACCATCAAAGAATTCGAGCAATGTTCACTTTCCTCTTCGAGGGAGAAACCTCCAACAGATAAGCTCTCTATTACAATAATTCTCAAGACAAAACTTTTCATACCCTCTACTCCTATTTATACTAAATCTATCTATACAAAAGAACAATCTAGAGGAAGATCCTTCTAAAAGAAGAAGCTTCTATTAGGTCTTATTACATTTGTCTTATTCTTCCTTATTTATAGACCTTATTAATATTGGCCTTTATTACATGGAAATATATTATTCTACCTACGTGAGGGGTTAGGGAGGTTAGGTCCCTAACATACCCTCCCCCTTAAAAAATAACCTTGTCCTCAAGGCTTGAGATGAGGAAATTGATGTAGAATGGTAGTTGGTTCCCAAGTGGCATCTGTTGGAGTTTTATCTTTCCACTGGACTAACACTTCCTTAATGGTGCATTGATGAAGATGGTGCTCACGCTAGTCCAAAACTACTTGTGGTTAACACCAGATGGAGCCTTATCCATCCAACTCGGGAAGGATGGCTTGAGTTTGGAACTTAGTTCCAATCACCTCCTTTAAGCAGGAGACATGAAAAACATGATGGAGATTAGAATGAATGGGAAAAGCTAACTGATAGGCCACTTGTCCCACACACTTGAGAACTGTATAAGGACCATAAAATTTGGGTGCCAGTTTCTGACAATGGTCGTCCTTGAGTGAAGTTTTCTTATAAGGTTGCAGCCAAAGAAACACCTAGTATCCTTTAGAAAATTGACGTTCAGAGCGACCTTGATCTTCTTGTTGCTTCATGTGATTATGAGCCATGACCAAATTCTCTTTGAGGGTATGGAGAATATCCTCTCGAACTGTAAGTGTTTGGTCAATCACCTAGACCTTCAAGACACCTAGCAAGTATGAGAGAAATGAAGGTGGATTTTGTCCATATACTAATTCAAAAGGAGTCATGCAAGTAGTTGTATGGAAAGAAGTGTTATACCACCATTCAGCTAGTTGTAACCATTGAGCCCATGGAGTTTTCCTTTCATATGCAAAACACCTCGGATATGTTTCCAAACAATTGTTGACAACTTCAGTTTGACCATCAGTTTGGGGATGATAAGTTGTGCTAAGATGAAATTGGGTGCCCTGTAGCCTGAACAGTTTTTGCTAAAAATTGTTGGTGAAAGTGGGATCTTGATCAAAAATAATAGAATGAGGCATGCCATGAAGCTTGAAGACATGATCCATGAATAGTTGAGGCACAGTGGAGGCAGTAAATGGGTGATGAAGAGAATAGAAATGATCATACTTGGAAA
This sequence comes from Picea engelmannii, assembly GCA_009831015.1. Lineage (NCBI taxonomy): Eukaryota > Viridiplantae > Streptophyta > Pinopsida > Pinales > Pinaceae > Picea > Picea engelmannii. The sequence continues at coordinate 179,753 of ML779696.1, read as the reverse complement.
GACGATCAATGATCACCATGATGACTGACTTATTTCCTGAATTAGGTAAGCCCACAATAAAATACATAGAGATATCCCTCTAAATAGCAGGTCTAATCGGAAGTGGTTGTAGTGTTCTAGGATATTAGACTGTTTCTCCCTTGTTGCATTGACAAACATCACATTCTGCCACAAAAGTGTGAACGTCATGTTTCATACCATCCCCAAAAAAATCACTATGGATTTAAGTTGTGATTGTTTACTTAAATACAAATGGCCTTTGTAGCGAAGCTCATCATTGTGCTAAGAGTACCCTAGGGAAACTAGAGAATTTTCTTGCAATTGTTGGATCAGATGTGAAATTTTTGGATCTTGTAGCCATTCTTGGCGAACATCTTGGAGCCAATCTAGTACAATGAAGGAGAGGGAAAAAAGGAACCCTTCATCTTCATATTTTCTTGAAAGAGCATCAACAACCACATTTTCTCTGCATTTCTTGTAAATGATCTCATAATCATATCCAAAGATCTTAGTCACCCATTTTTGTTGCTCCGGGGAGGAAAGGAATTGCTCTAGAAAATACTTGAGGCCTTAATGATCTATCTTAATTTGGAAGTGTTTCCCTAATAGATAATGGATCTAGAGATCCACTGCATGCATAATAGACAACATTTCCTTTTCATAGACTGATTTTCCCAAATTTCGCTATGACAGTTGTTTTCTAGTTAAGGCCAAAGGCCAACCATCTTGCATAAGTATTGGTCCAATTCTTGTCCTAGAATCATCACATTCTAGGACAAAGGTATTTGTGAAATAAGGAAGGGTCAGGACTGAAGTGGTGCACATAGCCACCTTTAAGGCTTGAACTCCTTGATCAATTGTGGGGGTCCAAGTGAAATAATTCTTTTTAAGGAGAGCAGTGAGAGATGTTTCAATATTTCCATAATTCTTAACAAACTTGCGATAATATCCTGTTAAACCAAAAAAACCATGCAATATTTTGAGAGTCTTTGAGCGAGACCAACCCTGTATAGCTTCAATCTTCTTAGGATCCATCCTAACACCTGCCTTGCCAACAACATGACCCAATTACTCGACTTTTGAGGCTCCAAAATCACATTTAGATTGTTTGAGGAAAATTTGGTGCTGAGAGAGTAGATGTAGAACTCGATCCACATGAGCTAGATGGGTTTTCTAGGTTTTACTACATATGAGGATATCATCAAAGAAAACTAAGACAAAATGAAGTAGAAAAGGATGGAAGACATGATTCATGAGGCTTTGGAAACTGGAGGGAGAATTACACAACCCAAAGGGCAAGATCAAAAAATCATAGTGGCCCTCATGAGTTTGAAATTCCATCTTAGGAATGTTTTCCTCTTCCATATGTATCTGGTGGTAGCCAGAACGAAGATCAAGTTTAGTAAAGAACTGGGCACAATTCAATTCATCCAAGAGATCATCAATGATAAGAATGGGAAATTTGTCTTTGATGGTTAGTTTGTTGAGGGCGCGGAATTCAGGACACGTGTTCCAAGAGCCTTGTTTCTTAAGGACCATTAGCATAAGAGAATAATAGGGGCTCATACTAGGACGGATAATGCCTGCGGTGATCAATTCTTAAACAATTTTCTCAATTTCATTTTTCTGGGAAAAGGGATGATGATAGGGACGAACATTAGGAGGAAGGATACTGGGTACAAGGGGAAGGGAATGATCATGAACACCATGGGAAGGAGGAATTCCCTGGGGAGTGGAAAAAATAGCTTTATGTTTGGAGAGGATGGATTGGAGATCCAGTGGTACAGAGGGTGTCTCAGTGGCATGAATGGAATGGAATTGTAAAATAATGTCGGAATGACATTTTTTAAGGACTTTTTCCATGTGATGGGAACTGATAATATCAAGAGAACCTATTGTGATGGCTTGGAACTAATATTGTTGGCCCTCATGTTTGAATTGCATGGTTAATTCCTTAAAATCCATGAGAATGGTACCCAGAGTCTTGATCCATTCAACACCCAACACAATGTCACAACCACCCACGTCGATAGAAAACATATATATTTCATGTGGTACTGACTAATTTAGAGACGCACATTTTCACAACGCCCCCCAAATTTCATGGACCCGCCATTGGTAATCATGATTTGAAAATTATTGACTGGACGGATATAGTAAATAGTTTCTTGGGAAATGTGATGATGAATAAAATTATTATTTCTTCCATTGTCAACAAGGATGATAACCTTGTAATGATTAATGTAACCAATTAGCTTGAGGGTTTGAGGAGTAGAGAAGTCAATGACAGCATTCAGGGAAATGACTAGTTCAATTTCAGGAGGGTCGGAAGGTGGGGTCATGTCAGTGGGTTCATGTGACTTGGCACAGGGAGGCCTCAACATCTTCTTCAAAAAAATCCTCAGATATGGCCATAAAAATATTTTTTTCCTTACACTTGTGCCCAGGAAAACATTTTTCGTCAAAATTATAACAAAGGCCCTTGATTTGGCATTCATTCATTTCTTCCCAGGTCAATTTATGGATCTTTAGTGGAGTGGAAGGAGGAGTGGGAGTGACTAGTTTAGGGTGAGGAATAAAGGAGGGTTTTTTGGTTTGAGAAGAGACAACTTGTTATGATTCCTTATTTATTTTAGTAGCTTCCACCCAACTCTAAGGTCAATCTATGAGGGCATGGGCATTGATCTCATCCTTGAGGTCATTGATAAAACATTCTTGGAAAAAATCATCAGACATGCCCTCTGTGTGGAAAGTCAATCACTCAAAAGAAGCTATAAAGTCTTCTACTATTCCAGATTGTTTCAACTTTTTCAAACGTCCTAAATTTTTGGTGTCAGTGTCAAAGCATTCATAAAGCTCTGCCACAAATTATGTCCAAGACACATACCCTTGGTCCCCATTTTTTCTCCATTGCCACCATTGCCAATGTTGTTGATCTAGATGGAGAACACTATACTGGAGTTTGGCCAACTCATTTGTAATGTCGTACAAAGAGAAATAATGTTCCATTTGAGTTAACCAGCTAGTGGGATCTGAGCCATCAAATTTTTTCACATACACATGTGGAAGGAATAGGTCACACTGAAAGTGATGGGGCTGAAAAATCTGGGAATTGGAGGAAGTTTCAACTTCAGGATGCAAAGGTGAGTTAGAGGAGGTAAGGTCTGCAAGGATATTTAGCTTAGCATGGATCGTGGTAGTGAAATATGCAAGATGGGTAGCATGGTCTCATTTGATGGTTTCCATTTTTTCATCTATGGAGGAATGTATGTTCTTATTGATGGTGGAAATATTGGCACTGAGTTGCCTCACTTTTTACTGATTCTCTGTGAAAGTAGAGAAAAAGGAATTGAAGTGGGCTTTCAAGTCTTGGCTATGGGTGTGGGCCATGATGAAGAGGAAAAACAGAAAGGGATCGGTGGGACCACATAGAAAATGGTTTATGGGTGAAGGGTATCATGATGATCAGGGCGATGAGGGGAATCCAATGGGATAAGGCCCAAATAAGGGTGTCGGAAGGGGTTCGGGTCCACGGAAAAATATATATATATATTATTGAAAAATGATAGGTATGATTATGATTAGGGCGAAGAGAGGAATCCAATGGGATAGGGCTCAACTAATGGTACCAACAGGATCCAGAATTATTTTTTTTTACTTCTACAGAGTTACACTCTGATCTGAAGCATATTGCAATGTTGAAATACCCAAATTCTTAATAAGAAGAAATGTATAGTAATTTCGAAACTAGAATGCAGGAGGCACAGTTGCATGGAAATAGATATTGTATGTTTTGTTTTTGTTTCCTTCCCAAGGGTTAGGGTATGCAGGGTTTCTACAAACAAGGTTTTTCCCTGTGCTATATATCTCCAATATACGTGCGGTGTCCAACAACAGTACTCGGCCCAATATCTCAGGACACCAACTAAGGAGGCTAGGTCATGACCTTAGCCCTACTATCCAACTACCCAAGAACTAGATATTATCTTCCCGATTTTTGTTCTCGGTGGCACTATAAAATTCAGGAAGTCGATTGGTTTATCTACAGAGGGCTTCAGGAGATCTAGGTCAATCTGTATGCAGGTGTTGTATGATGCACTACCACTTAAAGGGGTACTAATAGGGGTTACAAGGGTGGCTAATAGATGTGCGCTTGAGTACCACTTGTATTTCCTGCATGTATGCTTCCCCAATCACAGATTTATTCTTTAAATGATAGATCTCTGTAGCCTTAATACATCGGAATACGTTTCTGCCCTAAAGAAAAAAAAATAACCCACAATTTTCTGTCAAGGAAATTGCTCTGATACCACTTGTAAGGTACCAGATCTATTATAATAACCGAAAACATAAATATTGCAGAGAATAACATCGGAACAACACAATATATGAAACCACAACACCATAATAATACCTTTATTGATAGGAAACAATGTTCACTTACCTCTTCAAGGGGGAAACCTCCAGCAGAGCAGCGCTCTATTATAATAATTCTCAAGACAAAACTTTGCATACCCTCTACTCCTATTTATATTAAATCTATCTATCCAAAAGAATAATCTAGAGGAAGATACTTCTAGAAGTGGAAGCTTCTATTAGGTATTCTTACATTTGACTTATTCTTCATTATTGCTAGGCCTTATTAATATTGGCCTTTATTACATGGAAATATATTATTCTACCTACGTTGGTCGACTCAACTAATTGGCATATTGCAATGATTATAACTAGATGAAGAAGATCAATATAAAAAGTTTTATTCTGCAATAGAATCTATGTTGGTGAGACGGATGGCTCATAGGCCTATCGTTTATGAATCAAAGATCTTTTCAAAAGTCTCAATGGTTCCATTGTCCTAAGCATGATATGATATAGTCTTATGGTGTTGAATTGTAAATTCCTAAGTGAGAGTTTCAATGGTCAAACTCATGAAATGATGCCCTTGATCACTTGTCAAACTTATAGGGCACCCAAACCTAAATTTATATTTTAAATATAAACCATGCTACAATATCAACTAAATAGTCTTTAGTAGATGCAACCTTTTCACATCTAGTAAGATAATTAGTTGTGGTGATGATGTACTAATCCTTACAGTACCCAGCTAATGGGTTGATAAGGTTGATAAAGACCAATAACCATTTTTGGAATGGCTAAAGAGCCCTAATAGCATGCAATGGAAATCATCTCTTTTAGAATGATTTCCCACCCACTTGCACACATTAAAACCCTTCATGTACTATTTGGCATATTTTAAAATTGTAGGCAACCACAATGAAGCATGTAGAATCTTTTGAGCTAATTGTTTTTCCTACAAAATGTCATACCACAACCCCCTAATGGAAGTCTTAGAAAACATCCTTAATCTAATGGTCTAATGCACACCTTATAAGAACCCTATTACTATCCAACTTACACAACTAACCTAAACTTAATTGATAATTTTCAGCCCACACTACCAAATGATGTTTCCAAGTTGTGGAATAATCTATGGGAGAAAAATCTATAGTCAAATAAAGCAACTTCTTCCAAGTAATTAGGAATAGCTTCTACTTGAAAAATATCATCATCTATAAGTTTATCATCAACTGCTCCATCGGATTCTCCTGATTTAATCCTTGATAAATGATTTAGGTCTACATTATGTCTATTAGGTTTCACAATAAGTTCAAATAAAAATTCTTGGAATAATAACATCCACCCACAAATTCAACCTTACAAAACAAGCTTATTTACTAAATATTTTAGAGAATAATGGTTGGTAAAAATCTTAAAGTTTCCTCTGAATAGATCATGTCAAAAATTTTGCAAATAATATATCATTGTAATCCCTTCCCCCTCAGTAGTGATATAATTATGCTCTGCTTGAGACAATTTTCTATTTGTGAAGTACATTGGGTGGTCCAAATTGCCTTCTCCAAGTTGTACAAGAAATACTCCTGATGCGATAGTAGAAGCATCAACATGTAAATGAAACTCAACATCCCAGTTAGTAAACACCGGAATGGGGGAACTTACTAGTTTCCCCTTAAATACATTGAAAGAAACATCACATTTAGGAATCCAACAAAAAACCTCAAACTTCTTAATTTGCCTCTCCATGGCTTCAGTGATTGATGCATAGTTGTAGATTAAATTCATGTAGTACCCTCTATGTCCCAAAGTGGATTGCAAGTTCTTAACATTGGTCCAAGAAACTAAGTTCACAATTACCACAAATCTAGTTGGGTCTACTAAAACTCCTTACTTGCACACAATATGCCCCATCAAGGCTACAAAAGGTGTACAGAATATACATTTCTTCAAGCTCAAGCAAATTTTCAAATGCCTACGATGATAAATCATAATCCTTATCATTTCAATATGATGTTTCAAGAGATTGTACACTATCTAATCATCTAAATAAACATCTAATAAATTATGTATATAATCCCTAAAAGTTGTTATCACAATGCAAGAGAACACATTGGGGGAATTCTTTAACCCAAATGGCATGACATTTTAAACAAAAGAACTCCATTCAATAGTAAAGGTAGTTTTCTTATTATCTTTCTTCACAATTTGGACCAAGTGATAACTTGAAAAATCATTAGTAAAGGGGTGTGATTCCTTTACTGCAACTTCACTTTACATTTTCCTTAACTTGTGTATTTTTTCATGTTGATGTTTGACTAGTTTGGTGTCTAGCCGCAATACTCTCTTTTTTCCCAAGTCCTCCTTTTATGGCTTTCATCTTTGTAAAACTTTGAGGAAATAAATATTCATATTCTTATAATAGAAATATAGCTTTAGATAGAGTTTGTTCTTCCCAATAGTCTCCAACTAAAGCTATTTTGGGTCTCCTTAATTCCAATTTTGATTTTCCACTACTTCAAGAGTTGTTGATAGTAATTCTCTAAAACCTCAACACATGTATCTATCATTTCTCTCAAACCCTTAGACTCTTGGAAGGCGATATGTTGCAACTCCTTTGGGCTATCTTCTTCCCCATCATTCTATATTATTTTACTACAACAAAGGGGTTCCCATAGATATTATTCCATCTCCTAGAATTTGATTATCTCCTATTGTTGTGGAAACTTTTGAGAGGGAAAATGACACCACAAATCATCATAAAATATTATTTGCTTGATCTTCAATAGTGGTGTAATGAATTTGAGGGTTTCACCAGTAGAGGAGAAATTCACAAAAAAAAAAATCTTGAACCTTACCCAATACTTAGTCTATCTTTGATATTCTAAGTGAAAGTTCATAGATTTAGGGATTGTCCCTAAAGTATGCATAAATGTATGCACCTATAATTTATGCTAGTGACCCTCACTTTACCATTTCTGCGAATAGTTCTCCATATAAGTGGAAATATTTGTCTTACCTTTTTATTGGGCCACAAATTTAATTAATTTACCCTTAATCCTAGACAGGTTTTGGCATTCAAATTTAGGAGGGGAACAAATTGATGGATCAAAACAGACTAAATTGTGTTCTAGGAAGTGAGATCTTCTTTATGAATAACCCACTAGTGAACAAGGGTAGCTCATAATACAACATCTAAATCCTTGACTTGCCACCCCTCTACAACTCTTCATTGCATGGAATCTAAGAAACCTTCCACATTTCTTGTCCCATCACAAATAGGAGGATCATGCAACTTAGAATCAATCCAATGAACCATTTTATTGTTGTACAATTCAAATTTATAACACAGGGTTGTGGTCCTAAAAGTTATTGAATTCTTTTTATAAATCGATGTCGAAAGAGTGAATGCTTCTCCAACTTACTAATCCATCAACAATAGGAATAATACAATCAACACTTTGACCTTCATTGAGGTTATAGATCTATTCCAACTTGTTGTCCCTTGGTCCCTAATATGCGTCAAATGGTTGCACCATTATGGTACCATTTTCTTCAAATGTCATTATGTCAGTTTTCAAATCAACAATGGATTGATTATCAAAGTCCCAATCTAAACCCAATAGAGTAGGGTAAGGATCGTTCTCATCTATGATCTCAATGACCTCAAAATCCATATATGTTTTTACCCTTGTCAAATCTACTTTTGAATATCCTAATCTCCCAATGGGAAACATTATGTACCAGTTGTCCATGCACAACTATATAGGATAATATTGTTCAATTACTGAGAGAGGGGGTGAATAAGTAATAGATCAATTCAATCCTTTTGAACCACAATATGCAAGTGTTATATCCATGTAGCATTATCATCCAATAGTTTCAGAGTAAATAAACAACGAAGAAATGAGAAATCATACACATACATAGTACACCAGTGTTTTTACGTAGAAACCCAAAGCGGGAGAAAACCACAGAACGATTTTTATTATATGTATTTAAGAATTACATTCATTGAAGGAACCAACTTCCTTTGTTTTCCAGTTGCAACTAGAAGGAGGCTCCAACCCCCTAATTTCTTAGGCTACAACCTGAGGGAAGCTCCAACTCCCCAATTCTTTGGCTACAACCAGAAGGAGGCTACGACCCCATAGGTTCTCCAACTACAACCGGAAGGTGGCTACAACCACCTATCCTTTCCCTGTCCAACTTCCTTGATGTAGAAGTATAATGATGGAACCAATGTCACACTATCACTGTCAAATATATTGTTGTAAACCTGTACCAGTCAACCTGCACCCAAAAACTTGTACCAATAACCTAAACCATGCATCAACCCTACATCAACATGTACCTCAACTTGTAATCAACCTATACTATAAACAAGTGCATCAAACATGCACCAACATGTACCAAACAACCTGTAATCAACTTGTACCATAAACAAGTGCACCAACCTGTACCATGAACAAGTGCATCAATCATGCACCAAACCTATACAAATAACATGTTACAACAACATGTCCGAACAACCTATCACAACAACCTATCTCATCAATATTATCAACCAAATCAGATCTACTCACCAAGATCAATCACCAAGACAACTCTGAAATATGTGCATCAACCAAGCATAACACAACAACTCCTAATCATCACTAAGATCAATATGTGCTTCTAATAATATACCAAGACAAGTATGCTACATCATCCATAAACCATGTGTCAACAATACTACTAAAAAGTGCCTCCAACCATGTACCAAGTATGTACCAATCATGTATCAACTACTCATCAACTATG
>ML779696.1:141620-162789 GCA_009831015.1 Picea engelmannii | reverse complement strand
TCATCTTGTACTTGAACATTTAAGTGGGGTAAAAGGAGGTTACCCCCTCGAAGAGGCTTATTATCTGAAATTATCTCTTTTTCAAGGCATTGAGTACTTTTTCTGAGGTTTTTCTATGCTATATTGATATTTGGTTCTTAACACCATCCATCCACCAGTATGACCTTTTCTATATCCTCCTACTCACCCTCTACCACTCTATGGTTGTTGGTTATTGAAAACTAGGAAGATGGTTCTCTCCATTTGTTCAACTAGAACATCCAAGGATCTACACTTTTTTGTTGTCGTGGATACTAGAACCACAAAACTCACAATAGACAATGTTCAAAATGGAATATTATTTCTATAGTATTGGATAGTGTTGTGAAGGATGTCCATATGTTTGACAAATTTCACAATGTTCTCTTGAGAATGCATTTAGATATGGGGTTGTATTCTAGAAGGGTGCTACCTATTGGAATGGATTTTTTGTAGACACCTACACAACTCTTCTCCCTAGGCTTCCTAGAAAAGGTCCCCCAAGAGATTTTTGCACAACTCCTCCTTGGTTCATGGGGAATTCATGGGAATGATGCCCCTTTATTTTTCAATTGGTACACCAAATATATTCTCTCCCAGTCTTAGGTTTTGTCATCTCTTGAATTTGTTTAGGGAGATCCACAATCTAGGTTTGAACCAGGGATAACTTAGTAGTTTCTCTAATAGATGCAACCTTGGTATTACCAGGATATATTGTCATGGATCTAATCCTCATTAATTGTTATAATGCATCTTTGTGGGTTATAATCCTCTATTGCATCAAATGGATTATAGTAAATGATATTAACCCACCAATAAACCATTCTTTGTGTTGCGTATCATGAACTCTAAAGGTTAGCTTACCCATTATATCCCTAAAGTGATGGGAATACACCCATGTTGTTTCCCCCACCATCTGTCAAATCTCCTTTAGCTTTACAATACTTTGTTGTTCTGATTTAGTTTGTTTGAATTGTGTCACAAATTGTTGTTTAACTTCATCTAAGGTTGGGGCTACCCCACATTGTGGACAGTTTATGAATTTTATATACCACTACAATTCCCTACCCCATAGGTTAGTCTAGAATATCACTATTTTATTAGCATCAAAATACCTTTGGATCTCCATATGACTTCAAAAATAAACCAATGTTGAGAAACATCTTCTTCACCCATCCCATAGAAATTAGGTTGCTTCAAGAGAAACCCACCTTGTGCTTTCTTTATATTACTAAGAGAAATACTACCAAAATAAATCCTCTAGGACCTAGTTGTGTAATTAAGTTCTCACAATGACTACTACCTATTTGATTACTTCTTGACAAGATTAACCTAATTCCATTATGTTGACTACCATTACTTCCACCTAAGTTTAACTAATTTTTATTAGAAGGACAATGTAAACCAACATAAGTAAGTACCTTATTATTCAGGAATGCTTGGGGTGTGGTTGGGGTTAGGCTAACTCCATTATTATTGGGTAGCATTGTCTTTGGTTAGGGGTCTTCTATTTCTTTGAACAACCGGAGCATATCAACGAGCACATATTTTGGTTGTGCCTCACCTTTTATGTTAGTATTCTTAGTCTCATTGTATTTAAGTTGCAGTAATGCTCCTTCCAAGGGAAACACTTTCATTAGTCTACATTTATGCATCTATTTGGACTCCTTTCTAAATTGTTCCTTCAGATCCTAATGACCCTCCTTCAACTCTAATCTCTCTCATTGGGATCCCTTCCAACACTAAGACTCTCTCATGCAACCATGAAATATCCAACTCTCCTTATCTCTTTATCAACATCCACAACTCTTTTATTCTCACTTGATTGCTTCCTTTGTCATTAATCGCATTTTACAATTGCATTTCTCATTTTCACTACTTTCAACTGATTCATCTAGCATTGATATGTGATTGCTATGCTTCTGAAAGAACATCCATCCATTTCATTTTCTTCTATTCCCTCCATTATACTATATTTATTGACCTCTTACTATCACCAACACCATGACCAACACCATGCTCATCATATGTGGCATATTTAATGTGATCAGTTGACAACTTGGTTTTTTTGGACCTCATCTCATACCTATGTGTTACCTCGGAACCTCCTCCATGTGTTTCTTTCATAGACCCTTGCATTCCTGATATATTTTCTTTGATCTCTAGTTTGGTGTCATCTGAAAGTTGCTTAGGAATTAAACCTGTATTTTGGGAAATGCCATCAGATTCTTGCTCAGGATTTGGGTAAAGCTCCTCTGCATTTTGTTGTAAACCTAAATCTGTAGGGTTTTATGTCTTGATAGATACATCTCTGATTTCTGGGACAACTTCAAACAGCTCGAGCCCATGTGGCTATCTTTTGTTCGACTGTCAGCGGTCTCGAGGAGACACCATTTCATGTTGACCACCTCTATTGCAAGAAACAAGTTGAATATGAGTGTTAATCTGATATAATTTAACACATGTAGTTATAATTACCTATAATCTGGTGATGATGAGAACTGGAGGTGTAGCTTACATGATCTTAACATGAACTATGCAATGATGAGATCGAAGGTAACCTTTTGTGAACTTGAGTTCCCATGAGCATGCATACACATCCAGGTGCCAACACAAGATTTTTCAAACATTTTAAAAAATTTATGAACATTTTAAAATAATAAAACAATCTGCTTTCCTATTTTTTGCAAGAACATTCATGTTCTTGCAATTATTGTTTATAAGCATCATAAAGGCTTGGTCAACATACTATAATCCCACTAATGATAAGTTCAAGATGACATGTGTTATTAACTCAAGACAAAACATGCAATAACCTTCCAAGAAAGCAAGAAAATGGTGCAAAATCAATAGAAGGGAGAGAACAAATCAAACTAACTCACTATACCATGGAAAAGAAATTGAACAAAAATAAGGCTTACAAATGCATAAGCTAATGGAGGGAAATACCAGAGGTTTAGACCTAGGTTTTAACATTGGCTCCAACTAGGGATAGCACTTCCCTATGAGGTGCTAAAAGCAGTATACTAGGTGTCTTACTTCTAAAAATATTCTCCCATTTGTTGTAAATTACCTTTGTTTTTGTTTGCCAACCATGCTATCTGTCTTATTTCAATATAAAACTTAAAACTATAGCTACACCCTATTGCCTCTGTTGGTCTATGGATTCTTTTATTCACACTAAACTACTGCAAACCAAATTCTTGGGAAAGAAAGTTTATTCTCCTATTCTAATTTGTTGAAACTTTCTACTCATGTATAAGCAAATTTCCATAGTAAACATTCAAACAATTTTTTGATTTAGATACCTTCTTGTATGAAAATGTGGAAAGAACACAACCGGTGCAACAAAAATTCCATATTCAATCTATACCCATAGCTGCAAATGGATGTGAAAGTGAAATTTGCAACATTTGGTAGCTTTGAAAAAACTAAATCCATGTAATCAACTATTGGATCATAAAAATCTCCAACCACTACCTTTTCTTACAGTACAAAATAGATGAATTGTCTCAGAATGTCCTCAGCTTTCACTAATCCATTTTTTATGCAAACATCTTCCTTCTACAAATCTCAAAGTGAAACAAGAAAAGGTTGCAAATTGTCTCCATGGCTCTTGAGGTCTTGAACTGAAATATGTTCTTGATAAAAAGTTTGAATTCCCCTTTCAAGTTATGCATTATAACAATCATATATTGATTTGATGTTATTAAGTCTAATCCATGTTGATATAATTTTTTTCTTTTCGAAACCAAGTTGTAATTTGGAGCCACAACTACCATAAGTAGGATCCAATTCTTTCTGGAAAATGGATCTGATGTCCTCATGAAACTGTTGTTCAAATTGTTCATGTCTTAAATCTCCCACCTTAACAACACTGCTATCCTCGTGCTCAACTAAAGACATATCATAAATACTAAATACAACATAACAATTAGGAGCAGTAAGATGTCCTGGAAACTGTTGACACTCCTTATCACTTTTATCATCATAAGAAAACAAAGATTTATGATCAGTTATATGAGCAGCAAGGTGTTTTGGAATAGCATATTCTTCTTCCATGATTTTATCAATACCTTCTTGCTGATATAAATTCCCTAAATCTTGGATAGTATAAAATTTTGACTCGGTAGTTTTAAGATCTAGACGAAAATTAAAATCTAAGAATGATGGATCACAATACTGAAAATAATGTAAACCCAAATCTGATCCTTGGCATTCATATTCTTCCTCTTGTTCCTGATCTCAAAATCGGTCACATGCCTAAAAAAATATCCTCAATCCCTCTAGAATCAACAAATAATTGGCCTAGTTGTGGGTATCTCCTTTCTCTGATAAAAAAGCAAGATCAGGGTGTTGATCTTTTATATAATACAACATGGCAGCAGTTTTGGAAGGTTGAATATCCTTAGGCATATTATAATAAAAACTGTGAAACCTCATGTTGAACGTAGTAAGAGCTTCATCCTCCTTCCTCTTTAAATCATTTAATTCAATCAAGTACTAATGAAAAGATTTGTTTTCACCCCAATACTTAAAAGATGCAGCATGAAAATCAGTCCATGAACCAATGGAACAAGCTTCCGGATTTCTAAACCATAATGTTGCATCTCCAAATAACGATTTGCAGAATATCCTCATAACTACATCCCCGTGCATAATATGAAAATTATCAATGAAAATTTCAAAAGCTTCCATGTGCTTCTCAGCTACAACATGGTCTTCTCCATTGAACATAGGAATGTGATCAACAAAATTGGGAGGATAGGCATGGAGGATAAGTGGCAGCTTCAAGGGTTTGTAATACTTCTTCATCCTGGACTTAATTTTAGTAAGATGATAGCAAGGTGGAACAATGATTTCAATAGGTGGTGAATCAGATTTATTATTCACGGGATTACATGCATGGTCATGATCTAGAGAAGTTTGGATATGACCAACATTATTTTTAGTGGGTTCAAATGAAGGAATGGGATTAAGATCAATAATGCAAGAAGACATATCTTCTCTTCTCAAGGATGGATTTACCAGTGTAGGCTTATAATCATCTAAGTAAACAAAGCATCAGATAATTATTTTCACACATAAAGGAAAAGACATGAATGAAATGATAAAGAAAAATATGAGCTCTTTGAAAAAATGGATGGCTTGGTACCTGGTCTTTCCCTTCCACCTGTTCATTTTTTATCGGCTGGGCTCATCCTCCAGTGGAGTCTTTTTATTGTGGAGTCACCAGGTGAAATATTGCAGTCACTATGTGTGTCTAGATTTTGTTCACCATCAAAAACCAGATATGATCGTTGTCGTTCTCCCAGGGAAATATTGTTTCGTTACTCTGTTCCTTGACAATGGCACTAAAATATGTTGGTCCTAAAGTATGCACCTAACATCTAAAGGGAATATCTATTCCACCTCAATTTTTGGAATGATTTGTTTTTTATTAATCAAGTTTGTTGGTCAGTTAATGGATAGGTTTTTCAAGATTAGAAACCTGGTTAGACTGGCCAAACAATATGACTACAGCTTCTCCTTAGCTAATGGTATGCATTTTGATGAACAGGTAAGGATATAGAAAGTTGAACAAAGGAAACACAACAAGCAAAACAATGGGTTACCTACTATGTGAGATTTAAGACTCAAAATAATATTTCAAGACCTTAACAAATATCCACATACAAATCATCCAACAAGTTGCAAAATAATTGATCCTTTCACTAAAGCAATAGTTGATTAACAAGTTGCATAATAGAAAAAAGATGAATTAAAACAATAGCTGAAAGAAAGAGGGAAATGTACATTGCACACATTCCAAATTTTCATCCAAGATAAGATTAAAACACATAAAGACTTGAGCAAGAAAATACAATTGTCATCAATATATATATATATATATATATATATTCACCAGGTAGAGAGCTTTACAATCATAAGTTTCAGGTCCATCCAATTCCGATGCTTGAATATTTCACTAAAAACTCAACCCTTCTTCATTACAAAATCTCTCTATGTATCCTTGTTTTAGAGGGTTTCGACCATCTTGAAACAAAAGTTCAACTCTACATAACAGCTAGACTTTCTGAATGATTTGACTTACACTCTTTCATTACAACTTGAGAACAACTGTTTGACTTGAGTGAATTTAATTGGAAATATCATTCATGACTTCATTTAATTTGATCTTAATAAAAAATATATGGTTCATATCAAAAATAAAATAATCATTTATTACACTTGGCAGTAATGTCTTGAACTTAAAATAGCTAGACTTCTAAAAGTGAAAACTATAACTATTGTTTATACTAGAGTAAAACAACTCTTTAAAAAAAATTGACATTTGTAACTGGAAATAATTGTGCATGAATACCCACATGCACTCCAGCTGGGGACTGAAATGGAACATAGATGGATAGAACTCACCCAGAATTTGGCGAATTTCTAGGAAAAATGACCTCAAATACCTATTATATTCTCTCATACTATGATACTTTTGTAAAATATGAGAAAGGTTTTTGTGAATGGTCCTGGTCCTAGAAAAAACGTCTGTCAATTTTCAAAAATTCATTTCCATCTGTTCGAAAGGTGCTCCCAAAGACAATGACAAAAACAGGGAAAACAACATTTGGCGAATTGTTGTAAAAACGACCTCAAAGGTCTCTTCAATTCTCCCAAACCATGATACCTATGTAAAATATGAAAGAGGTTTTTTGAATGAACTTGTTCTCAACAAAAAACTCTTTCAATTTTCACAAATTCACCTCCAGTTGTTCATAAGGCGTATTGAAAGACAATGACAAAAACAGGAAAAAACAGAGCATTTCATAAAATTTGGGCATTGCCTTTTGATGTTTCTTATGTAACCTATCATACTTTATTTGTAATTAGTATGCTACATTTCAAGAGGTTTATCAGCTAGCATTAGTATCGAACCCTTTCTCCTTTAACAACAGCATCCTTCTTCAAATCATCTCCTTCAAGAAGAAGCAAGTTTTCTGATGTTTTCTTTGTAGCTTCTAATACTTCTTTTGCAGCTTAGAATGTTGCTTTTCCAGTTCATGATTCTGTTGTTGCAATGTCTGAATTTGTTGTTTCAATGTTTGCACCTGGTGGCTGTCATTTACACCTTCATCATCCCCCACCTTTGGCCTAATTAAAACATGCTTCTTACCTCTATCTCTTATCACCTACTCATCATCTATGGCATATTTAATGTGACAAGTTGACAACTTGGTTTTTATGGACCTCATCTCATACCTATGTGTTACCTCAAAACCTATTCCATGCATTGATTTCATAGACCCATGCTTTCCTAATATATTTCCTTTGATATTTGGTTTGGTTTCATATGAAAGTTGCTTAGGAAGTAACCCTGTATTTGGGGAAATGCCATCAGAGTTATGCTCAAGATCTGAGCCAAGGTCCCCTGCATTTTGTTGTAAACCTGAATTTGTAGGGTATTATTTCTTGACAGATACATCTTTGATTTCCAGGATATCTTTGAACAGCTCGAGCCCCTATGGCTCTATTATATTTAGCTTCCCGCGGTCTCAGGGAGACACAATTTCGTGTTGACCACCTCTGTTGTAAGAAACGAGATGATATAAATGTTAATCAGATATAATTTAACACTTGTAGTTATAATTACTCATAATCCTATGATGATGAGAATTGGAGGTGCAGCTTGCACGATCTTAACATGAACTATGAAATCATGAGCTCGACGATAATCTTTCATGAACTTGAGTGTCCATGAGCATGCATACTCATGCAGGGGACAACACAACATTTTTTAAACATTTAAAAAAATTATGAATGTTTTAAAATAATAAAACAATGCACTTTCCTATTGTTTGCAAGAACAAGCTTGTTCTTGCAATCAATGCTTTGCTGCATCATAAAGTCTTGGTCAACCTGCTATAAGCCCACTAATGATAAGTTCAAGAGGACATGTGTTATTAACTCAAAACGAAACATGCACTAACCTTCCAAGAAAGCAAGATAATGGTGCAAAGTCAATAGAAGGGTGAGAACAAATCAAACTGACTCATTATACCATGGAAAAGAAACTGAACAAAAATTAGGATTACAGATGTATAGGCTAATGGAGGGAAAGACCAAAGGTGAAAACCTAGGTTTTAACACATACTCTATTGAATTTTTTTTTTATCATGTAGAACTCGTCCAAAGCATTCTCCCATTTCTTGGGGAAATTTAAACTTGTATGGGCGAATTTAAACATACATGGGTGAATTTATACTTACCTAGGCGATTAGGGACCCCTGGATGTTTTATTTACTTCCTGGGAGAACTTATACGTACATGGGAGAATTCAGAGGCCCGTGGGCATTTTTCTTCATTGTTGAACATCTAAATCCATCCCTTGTATTTTTTTTATCTATTGTGGGGAATCAAAATCGCCCCTAGATGTTTTTTTAGTTATTGAGGGTCACCAAATCTCCCTACAAAATTTTTCCTTTGTTGTTGAAGATCGAATCCACCTCTATATATTTTTTTTTAACTATTATTCGACCCATTCCGACTGGATTACACTTGAAATCGATTTGCCTTCATTTGGTCGACCCGACCATCAAAGAATTCGACCGAGATTTCCTTTGGTCAACCCGACCATCAAATAATTTTACCAAGCTTTCCTTTGGTCGACCCGACCATCAAATCATTCAACCGAGATTTCCTTTGGTTGACCCGACCATCAAATAATTCGATCGAGCTTTCCTTTTCTCAACCCAACCATCAAATAATTCAACTGGTATTTCATTTGGTCGACCCAACCATCAAAAAATTTAACCAGGATTTCCTTTGGTCGACATGACCATCAAAGCATTTGAATGGGATTTCATTTGGTCGACCTGACCATCAAAGAATTCGACCAAGGTTCCATTCGGTCGACCCAACCATTAGAACATTTGACTGGTCATCCATAAGGTCGACTCGACCAGTGGGTGGTCAATTGGTTTATTATTTGGTCAACTTGATTGATTGGCATATTGAAAGGATTATAACTAGACGAAGAAGATCAAGATAGAAATAAAAGTTTTATTCTATATTAGAATCCATGTTGGTGAGATGGACAGGCCATAGGCCTACCTATTATGGATCAGATGGTATTAGAAAACGTTCTAAAGGCTTGGAGAATACCTGCATGGTAAACACCCACAATCATTGCCAAAATAGTGGAAAAGCATTGTTGTCAGACCTACACAAAATTAGAGCACTATCAATAGCAGGGCATCATCATGAAGAAGATGATAGGGAAGATCCAGAGGTCATATTATCTCAATTGGAGCAAAGCATTGCTACATTGACATAGTTGGTATCACAGTTGCTTGTAATGAAGGGTAAGGAAGCACACTCAACAAAGACTTAGCATGAAGAACACAATTCTGGTCCAAAAACTTCCAAAGGAGAGATGCTTGGAAACTTAGGTAATGACAACAACATTTCTTCATCTTCTAGTGTTCCTTTTAAAGTTGAATCGAAGCTAGAAATACCCATGTTTAATGGAAAAACCAACGTTAAAGACTTGGATAGTTGGTTGAAATAATTAGAAGTTTACTTTGGTCTTTATCGAATCCAATAAACACAACTGATCTCCTTTTCCCGTTTGAAGATGACCAGACATGATTTGTTGTGGTGGGAGAGTATGTGGATGCACTGAGGATAGGAAAGAATCCCATGGTGATGAAATGGGAGGAATTCAAGGCATTACTCAAATCACAATTCTATCCCATAGGCTACGAAGAGGAAAAACTCATGAAGTGGGAGTACCTTTAGCAAGAATAGGGACAAGGAGTGCAAGAGTACACTTTTGAGTTTAGGAGGAAAGCCATTAGGTTGGGTATCTCTTTGTAAGAGCCCTGGGTGGTGATGAAGTACCTTGGAGCACTTTTTAGCCATATCTGAAGAGAGTTGCAGCTTCATGGTGTGAAAATCATAGATGAGGTGAGAAATAAGGCTCTCTACATTGAGTTGGACTCCAAGAAAATACAACATCACATGGTCCAAGAAGAAACCAGCAAGAAAAGAGACAAGAAGATAACATCCACAATTGAGAAAAGGAAGGATCATAATAGGCATTGCAAACATTGTGATGTAGATGGAAATGCAGAAGAGAAGTGATGGAAAATTCATCCAGAATTGCATCCAAAGTGGCTAAATTCCAAGAGGAAAACAAAGGAATTTGTTGAGACAAAAGAATAAGCAATAGTGAGCACCTCTGATCTGGATGAAGCCATAGTTTACAACACATTGCAACAGTCGAATGTGAGTGGAGATAAACATGAGTTATTCAAAATCAAAGTTCAAGTGAAGAATCAGAAGGTAAATTCCCTGTTCAACAGTGGTTCTCAAAGTAATCTAGTTTTTGAAACATTAGTTGATGAGCTTGGTCTAGAAACCTATGTTCTAGTGAATCCAAGTTCACAAGTATGTTTGCAAGGGAAAATTGTTATGAGAATCACTCAAAGATGTAAAATCAAGTTTTCCATTAGTGCCAACTATGTTGATGAGGTAGAATGTGAAGTTGCACCATTGGATGTTTGTGGAGTGATGTTTGGTAGCCCCTACTTATGGGATAGGGATGCTACCTTCGACATGAGAGAAAAAAAGTACCACCTGGTCAAGGGTGGCAAGGCATACCTCATCAAAGCACATCAAGAGAGAGAGATTACAACTCCTCTAGCAGTGAAACAAGGGTGGACAAGCATGAAACAAGAAACCTTTGTCAGCAATGGAATGGTGTATATGTGGAGGCAACTAGAGGTCGTATGCCTCTGTCTCCTTAATGGTCCATCTTTTGGGGACCAAAATCCCTTCAAATGGGGAGGTGTGACCCGAATTAGATCTTGGAAAATATTTGTAAATGTTGTAAATACACATGTTTGCTTTATTTCATTTTATTTTGTCTTCTAGCACAATGGGAAGGTGAAACGAACAACTATGATTGTTGACCTTCCAAGAGCATCCCATTAAAATTAATTAGAGCACCAGTGAAGGAAGGAAGGGAAATGCAAGGAGAAAGAGGGAAGGACAAAATCATAAATGGGAGCTCTAAGAGGGTATCCTACTCGAAGTTGAGTGGACAGAGACTGTGTATAGATCACCCCATTGTAGTTTTCTCTTTCACATAATAAAGTCTCATTTAAATGTTAAATCTATGATCTATTACAGTCTATGCTTTGGGAATTTGGATTTGAGTTACGATAATGTATGCATACTCTGTTGAAGTTTTTTTTAGCTTGTATCACTCATCCAAATCGTTCTCTCGTTTCCTGAGTGAATTTAAACTTGTCTGGGCGAATTTAAACATACATGGGCGAATTTATACTTACCTGGGCGAATTTCTCGACCTCTGGGTGTTTAACTTACTGCCTAGGCGAACTTATACTTACCTAGGCGAATTAAGAGACCCATGGTTATTTTTATTCATCGTTTAACATCTAAATTCATCCCTTGTATTTTTTTATCTACCATGGGGAATAAAAATCGCGCCTAGGTTTTTTTTTAGTTGGTGAGGGTTAGCAAATCACCCTACAATATGTTTTCTTTTCTATTGAATATCAAATCCACCTCTAGATTTTTTTTTCATTAGTTGGTCAACCCATCCGACTAGGTTACTCTTGAAGTCAATTTGCATTCATTTGGTCGACCCGACCATCAAAGAATTCGACCAAGCTTTACTTTGGTCGACCAAACCATCAAATAATTCAACTCTGCTTTCCTTTAGTCGACCCTACCATCAAATAATTCGAACTGGATTTCCTTTGGTTGACCTGATCATCAAAGAATTTGATCAGTCTTTCCTTTGGTCGACCCAACCATCAAAAAACTTGGTTGGGATTTCCTTTGGATGACCCGATCATCAAAGCATTCAACCGAGCTTTCATTTGGTCGAATTGACCATCAAAGCATTCATCTGGGGTTCCATTCGATCGACCCAACCATCGGAGCATTTAACTAGTCATCCATAAAGTTGACTCAACTAGTGGTTGATCGACTGGTTTATTATTTGGTCGACTCAAATGATTCGCATATTGAAAGGATTATAACCAGACGAAGAAGATCAAGATAGAAATAAATTTTTTATTCTGTATTAGAATCTGTGTTAGTGAGATGGACGGGCCATAGGCCTATCATTTACGAATGAGAGATCTTGTCAAAAGTTTCAATGGTTCCATTGGCCTATGAATGAAATGGTATACTCTTATGGTGTTGAATTAGAAATTCCTGAGTGAGAGTTTTGATGGTCAAAATCATGAAATGATGCCCTTGATCACTTGTCAAACTTCTAGGGTGCCCAAACCTAAACTAATATTTCAAAGATAAACCATGCTACAATATCAATTGAATAGTCTTGAGTAGATGCAAATTTTGCCAATCTAGTAAGATAATCAGTTGTGGTGATAATGTACTAAGCCTTAGAGTACCCAGCCAATGAGTTGATAGGGTTGATAAAGTCCATAAACCATTTTTCGAATGGCTAAAGGGCCCTAATAGTATGCGATGGAAATCATATCTTCTAGAAGGATTTCACACCCACTAGCACACATTACAACCCTTCACGTACTCTTTGGCATATTTTAAAATTGTAGGCCACCACAAGCAAGCATGTAGAATCTTTTGAGCTGATTGTTTTTCCTACAAAATGTCCTACCACAACCCCCTAATGGAAGTTCTAGAAAACATCCTTAGTCTAATGGTCCAATGCACACCTTCTAAGAATCCTATCACTATCCAAATTAAACAACTAACCTAAACTTAATTGATAATTTTCATCCCACACTACCAAATGATGTTTATAAGTTGTGGAATAATCTATGGGAGAAAAACTTATAGTCACAAATAAAGCAACTTCTTCCAAGTAATTAGGAATAGCTTCTACTTGGAAAATATCATCATCTAGAAGTTTATCGTCAACTGCTCCATCAGAGTCTCCTGATTCAATCTTGATAAATGATTTAGGCATGCATTATGTCTATTAGGTTTCACAATGACTTCAAATAAAAGTTCTTGGAATAATAACATCCACCAACAAATTCAACCTTACAAAACAAGCTTATTTGCTAAATATTTTAGAGCATAATGGTTGGTAAAAACCTTAAAGTTCCCTCCCAATAGATCATGTCGAAACTTTTGGAAATAATATACCATTGTAAGCACTTCCCCCTTAGTAGTGGTATAATTATGCTCTGCTTGAGACAATTTTCTACTTGTGAAGTACATTGGGTGGTCCAAATTTCCTTCTCCAAGTTGCACAAGAACTACTCCTAATGTGATAGCAGAAGCATCAACATCTAATGAAATTCAACATCCTACTTAGGAAACACTAGAATGGGGAGACTTACTATTTTCCCCTTAAAGACATTGAAATAAGCATCACATTTAGGAATCCAACAGAAAACCTCAAACTTCTTAAGTAGCCCCTCCATGGGTTCAGTGATTGATGCATAGTTGTAGATGAAATGCATGTAGTACCCTCTATGTCCCAAAGTGGATTGCAAGGTATTAACATTGGTCGAAGAAACTAAGTTCATAATTACCACAACTTTAGTTGGATCTACTAAAACACCTTACTTACACACAATATGCCCCATCAAGGTTACAAAAAAGTATACAAAATATACATTTCTTAAAGTTCAAGGAAATTTTCAAATGCCTACTATGATAAATCATAGTCCTTATCATTTCAATATGATGTTTCAAGATATTGTACACTATCTAATCATCTAAATAAACCTCTAAGAAATTATGTATATAATCCCTAAAAGTTGTTATCACAATGCAGGAGAACATAGTGGGGGAATTCTTTAACCCAAATGGCATGACATTTTAAGCAAAAGAACTCCATTCAACGGTAAAGGTAGTTTTTTTATTGTCTTTCTTCACAATTTGTACCAAGTGATAACTTGAAAAATCATTAGTAAAGAGGCATGATTCATTTACTGCAACCTCACTTTACCTTTTCCTTAACTTGTGTATTTTTTCATGTTGATGTTTGACTAGTTTGGCGTCTATCCGCAATACTTTCTTCATTTTCCCAAGTTCTCCTTTTATGGCGTTCATCTTTGTAAAACTTTGAGGAAATAAATATTCATATTCCTATAATAGAAATACAACTTTAGCTAGAGTTTGTTCTTCCCAATAGTCTCCAACTAAAGCTATTTTGGGTCTCCGTAATTCCAATATTAATTTTCCACTACTTCAAGAGTTGTTGATAGTAATTCTCCACAACCTCAACTCATGTATCTATCATTTCTCTCGAACCCTTAGACTTGAAGAAGATTCTTCTTCCACGTCATTATATATTATTTTACTACAACAAAGGGGTTCCCATAGATATTATTCCATCTCCTGGGATTTGACTATCTCCTAATATTGTGGAAAAGTTTGAGTTGGAAACCGACGCCACAACTCATCATAAAATAGTGGTGTAATTACTTTGAGGGTTTCACCACTAGAGAAGAGATTAGCACACAATTTTTCTTGAACCTTACACAATCCTTAGTCTATCTTTGAGATTCTAAGTGAAAGTGCCAAGATTTAAGGATTGGCCCTAAAGTATGCAAAAATGTATGCACCTATAATTTATGCCAGTGACCCTCACTTTACCATTTCTACAAATAGTTTTCATTATGAGTGGCAAGATTTTTCTTACTTTTTTATTGTGCCACAAATTTAATTAATTTACCCTTAATCCTAGACAGGTCTTACTTTTTTATTGTGCCACAAATTTAATTAATTTACCCTTAATCCTAGACAGGTCTTGGCATTCAAATTTAGGAGGGGAACAAATTGATGGATCATAACTGACTAAATTGTATCCTAGGAAGTGAGTTCTTCTTTATGAATAGCCCACTAGTGAACAAGGGTAGCTCATAATATAACATCTAAATCCTTGAATCACTACCCCTCCACAACTCTACATTGCATGGAATATAAGAAACCTTCCACATTTCTTGTCCCATCACAAATAGGAGGACCTTGCAACTTAGAATCAATCCAATGAACCATTTGTATTGCTGCACAATTCAACTTTATAACACAGGGTTGTAGTCCTACCAATTATTGAATGTTTTTTTCTAAATCATTGCCGAAAGAGTGAATGCTTCTACAACTTATTGATCCATCAATAGTAGGATTAATACAATCAACACTTTGACCTTCATTGAGGTTATAGATCTATTCCAACATGTTGTCCCTTGGTCCCTAATATGGGTCTAATGGTTGCACCACTATGGTACCATTTTCTTCAAATGTCATTGTGTCATTTTTCAAATCAACAATGGATTGACTGTCAAAGTCCCAATCTAAACCCAAAAGGGTAGGGTAAGGATCGTTCTCATCCATGATCTCAATGACCTCAAAATCCATATCTATTTTTAC
Source organism: Picea engelmannii (assembly GCA_009831015.1). Lineage (NCBI taxonomy): Eukaryota > Viridiplantae > Streptophyta > Pinopsida > Pinales > Pinaceae > Picea > Picea engelmannii. The sequence goes on along the minus strand of ML779696.1, from coordinate 147,375 downwards.
GCTTGTCAAATCTAATTCTGCATATCCTAATCACCCAATGGGAAACATTATGTACCAGTTGTCGATGCACAACTATATAGGATAATATACCAACTTGGGCTTACCCATTACTTCCTGGGACTTCTTCATGAGGATACTAACATCTAACCCAAAATCTAACATGACATCCTTAATATGGTATACATTGACTCATGCATCCAAGTGGAATTCCCTCCCTGTCCATTTCCTTCTCCTCCTTACTCTATGAGAGTGTATTTCAAGTAAATTGGCTACAATAAATACATTATATTGCTCCTCACCTTCCACCAAATGATTAAAAATTATGTGTGAAACTTTCTTGTCACACAGGCATCATCAAGGATCTCAAAAAATAAGTAGAACTATTTATACAAGTTGCAAATGAATTACCTTGACCCTTTTCAGTTGGCATTATTCTGCAACTCGGACCTTGATTTGCAGGGCCTAAACCATGCTCCTCTAGTCTTTGTGAAAATCTTAAAATAACTAGCACAACCATGTTCTTGAGAATTTCAACAACACCCCAATATAAGGATTTATATTGTACCACATCAAACTTGGGAACACTTGGGATATCGTTCCTAACATGAATAGGTAAGGGCTTGTTGGCATCTTCTCTAGTCTTAGTTCCTCCTCTAGTTACAAAATTATTAGTGGGCCTTGTATTTTCCATATTTCACCTAGGTTTTGAATTGATCAAATTTGCATTTCATTGTCTTTCTCAATCCTTCCATGGCATGAGTTTTGACTTGGAAATGTGTACACCAAGGCCATTGAGGAAGAGAGTAATCACGGATGACATGGCCCACCTCATCACAATTATAACACTTGATTAGTCCCATCCATCCACCAATATGACCTCTTATATATCCTCCTACTCAGCGTCTACCACTCTATGGTTGTTGGTTATTGAAAACTAGGAAGGTAGTTCTCTCCATTCATTCAACTAGAGCATCCAAGGTTCAACACTTTTTTGTTGTTGTGGATACTAGAACCACAAAACTCACAACAGACAATGTTCAGAATGGAATATTATTTCTATAGTATTGGATAATGTTGTGAAGGATGTCCATATGTATGTCAAATTTCACAGTTTTCTCCTACACATGCATTTAGATATGACGTTGTATTGTAGAAGGGTGCTACATGTTGGAGAGGAGTTGTTGTAGATACCTACACAAATCCTCCCCCTAGGTTTCCTAGAAACGGTCCCCCTAGAGAGTTTTGTGAAACTCCTCCTTGGTTCATGAGGAATTCATGGGCAGGATGTCCCTTTATTTTGCAATTGGTACACCAAATATATTCTCTCTCGGTATTAGGTTTTGTCAACTCTTGAATTTTTAGGGATAACTCAAGAGTTTCTCTAGTATTAGGGATAACTTAAGAGTTTCTCTAGTATATGCAACCTTGGTATTATCGGGATATCTTGTCATGGATTTAATCCTTATTAATTGTTCTAATTCATCTATGGGGGTTTTAATCCTCTATTGCATCAAAGGGATTATAGTCAATGATAGTGACCCACCAATAAACCATTCGCTGTGTTGTGTATCATGAACTCTAAAGGTTAGCTTACCCATTATATCCCTAAAGTGATGGGCATACTCCCATGTTGTTTCCCCCACCATCCATCGAATTTCCTTTAGCTTTACAATACTTTTTTGTTCTGATTTAGGTTGTTTGAATCATGTCACAAATTGTTGTTTAAATTCATCTGGGGTTGGGGCTACCCCACCCTATGGACAGATTATGAATTTTATATACCACTGCAATTCCCTACACCATAGGGTAGTCTAGAATATCATTATTTTATTGGCATCAACAGCCCCTTTGGATCTCCATCTGACTTCAAAAAGAAACCAATGTTGAGCAACATCTTCTTCACCCATCCCATAGAACTTAGGTTGCTTCAAGAGCGACCCACCTTGTGCTCTCTTTGTATTACTAAGAAAAACACTACCAAAATAAATCCTCTAGGACCTAGTTGTGTAATTAAGTTCTGAAAATGATTGCTACCTCTTTGATTACTTCTTGACAAGCTTCCACTAATGTCATTATGTTGACTACTATTATTTCCATATAATTTTAACTAATTTGTATTAGAAGGACAATGCAAACCAACAGAAGTAAGTACCCTATTATTCAAGAATGTTTGGGCTGTGGTTGGGGCTAGGCTGACTCCACTAGCATTGGGTAGCATTGTCTTTGGTTAGGGGGCTTCTATTTCTTCGAACAACCGGAGCATATTAATGAGCACATATTTTGGTTGTGCTTCATCTTATGTGTTAGTATTCTTAGTCTCATTGGATTTAAGTTGTAGAAATGCTCCTTCCAAGGGAAACACTTTCATTAATCTACATTTCTGCATCTATTTGGACTCCTTTCTAAATTGTTCCTTCAGATCCTAATGACCATCCTTCAACTCTAATCTATCTCATTAGTCTCCCTTCCAAAATTAAGCCTCTCTCATGCAACTATGAAATGTCCAACTCTCCTTGTCTCTTGATCAACATCCGCAACTCTTTTATTCTCCCTTTATTGCTTCCTTTGTCATTAATCGCCTTTTGCAATTGCACTTCTCTTTTTCACTGCTTTCATCTAATTCATCTAGCATTGAGATATGATTGCTATGCTTCTTAAAGCACATTCATCCATTGCATTGTCTTATATTCCCTCCATTATACTAGATCTATTGACCTCACACCATCACCAACACCATGCCAGCCAATCCCCCCGCCCTTGGCATAGGGTATCTACTTGAGCATATTGACAAGTTCAAAAGGTAACATCCCCTCTTAAATCATCAACATCTATATCTAGAGAGGGATTTCTCGAATTACTCTCTTTTGTGCTCCCTTTTTAAACTATGCTTCTACTTTTGAAAAACACTGACAATATTCTACATCAAATTCTACTATATACCATTTGATGGTAGTTTACACCCAAAATTCAACTACATAAGTGAGTTGATGATTTAGTTGATAAAACACATGCAAGTTTTTAACATTCCACTCTACCACCCTAATTTCCCATGTTAATATTTAGACATTTTCTAAGCTATTTCAACCATTTGTATAAGCTTACCCAAAGCTCAACCTAAAAAACCTCATAATTTGTCTCTATTAAGACTTCCATACATAATTTTTTATTTACACCACCAAAAATTTCAAACCATATATATATAAGGTATGAAGAAAATGTATAACATAATGCAATGTTGATCTAGTTTAGGTTATATATATATAACCTAAACTAGATCAACATTGCATTATGTTATACATTTTCACCATACTAAATGATATGATATGCTTTTTAAAATAATTATTTATCCTTCTCTTAATTAATTATAATATTTAAATAAGTAATAGTTATTTTTACTTATTTTAATATATTTGAAATTAAAATAATAATAATAATATAGATATAAATTATTTATAAAACATTTTTTAATATTTATATTTACATGCATATACATAAGAATACCATTAAACCTTGAGAGTGATGAAACCATAGATTTTCAAAAATCGGGGAGAAAATCTTGGTAATGCAAAGTTGGGGGCAAAAGTATCAATTGTGGATATTCGTTGCCTACGTGTACTCCTCAGTGCTTTTGACTGATAACGTGTCCTTTTCGAAAACGATAACGACCGCACGCTTCTCAACATATTTCATGAAGCACTTAACATGTGTGAATGTGACGCCAATACATACCTTATCATTTACATTTTGATTTTTTATCTCTGCACGTTACACTAAACAAAACCAATCATAGGTCATTTCCCACATGAAGTTTCATAGAAGCTAATATCACCCATTTCAATATATTCCAACATTAAATCTTTCATATTTTATATGTTCAACGTCAATGGTTTCCCATACTTCTAAGTTATGCCACACATCACATAAATGGCAGAGGAGAAGTTGGGATAAGAGATGGGATTGGGTGACATAGTTATGAAAAAAAAATTAAGAGATGGGATTGGGGGACATAGTTGATAGTTATTTTATTCATCATATTTATTATAAAAATAAATGGTTAAAGTAATTGGTCATTTAATTATAAACCCAAGGAATAGAAGTCTTTCAAGATACCATGCATTGTATGTGCATGTCTTAGGTCTCTTTCCAATTGGCTTCTATAATGCTCTTATACTAGGAAAGTGCATCATTAATTTTAAAATGAAAATTGTATTCACATTATAAAAGATTCAGTGAATCAAACCACACTTGTAAACTGATAATCATATCATTAAAGGAGGATGACCTTGTTCTCCCATTATGTAATAATCCAACTTGAGTTCTATATTAACCCATGGTGTTGCTTCTTCAGGTTCATTCCCAAAAAACTGATGTGATATCAGGGGAAGGACACTAAATAATGAGAAAATGAAACTTTAACTCCAACTATTGTGTTTCATACCTCTTCAAAGAATTCATATACAATTTAGACCCGCTTAGGGATATATTAAAATTGGGGTATAAAAGGGGCTCCATTTTCATCATATGATTAGATAGGATGTCCCACCTTTACCAGTGGCAACTGAGTAGAGAATATAACCCTCATTGCTTTACTCTTCTCTCACATTTAGTGAGTGTATCCCTTTGAGTATGACATATGTCGGAGAAAACACAAGGTCGTTTAAATAGTTTTAGATAGTCCATTCCACAAGAGGAACATGTTATTCACCCCTCACCTATAAATTGGTCGATCTCTCTACATATTTCAAATTTTCCAATTCTTTATTCTACTAAACTTGGTGTGCTAAGAAGGAAGTGAAAACTCTTAATTGAATGTCCACCCCAAAGGGGTTAGGGTTCCATTTTCTTTTCTTACCCAACAAATACTCATGTTGATATAGTTCACATAATAAATTTTTGTCCTCTTCATCACAAACAAAGTACAATTTGCAAAATTGATCAAATGTGAGAACATTACAAGACTTACCTACAACTAGGGAATGAAGTTGGAAATATATCCAATGCTCCTTTAATAAAACAACATATACAGGTGTTAGCAATAAAAAACGCACTGTCATTTTTGAAAGAATGATGCCTAATCTTGTAAGGAAATTTTTACTAGCTTCCCTAGCTCCAAATCCAAATCTGATTGCACCATTGGAAAGCTTATGATCTGTAGATGTCGATCGACTATTGGAGCATGCAAAACGGACATTCCACGGCTGAGAAAATTGATTTTTCCTAAAGTAGATTATTTCTGGAAAACTTTCCTTTTCGGTGGTTTAGGCGAACAGGACGACTGTTCATTAACCACCGAAAGCTGCACTTTCGGTGGATAATTCACCCAGAAGTCTTCTATGTTAACCACCGAAAGCCTGTTTTAACCAGAATACTTGAAATTTCGCCCAGATCAGGAATTTTTGAATCATAATGAGATAAAACCTTTTGGAATAGACAGGTGGTGAATTATCAAGTCATATCCAATGGTTACTTTGATGGGTAAAGGCAAAGAAGAGGTGCTTTAATCAAGTTTGGTACATTTTTCAAAGGCAAAAATATAGGGATTTTGACACACCTCAACAAATTCGAATTTGCCTCTTGGAAGAGTCATCAATCAGCCTTGGGAGGCTATCCTGCACTTCACCAACAGTCAACAAGAGAGAGAGATCATGAAATCTAGGATTGACCTCATTCTTGGGGATCATCCCACATATTTTGCAACTGAATTTTGACTTACTATTTTTAGTATATCTGATCCTTGTTTTTAGGATCTTAGAAC
>ML779696.1:94721-134238 GCA_009831015.1 Picea engelmannii | reverse complement strand
AGGCCTTGTGAGATTTTATATTTCTAGACAGTCTTGAACACACAGTCCAGTCCCTAGATATTCATCTTGATCCAAAAACCACATCAATTATTAAGAAAATATTTCCCAAAAAGAGTTAGTTACCAGGCATCTCCGACTTACAGTCTAGGAGAGTTTCCTAGAGTGATAAAAACAGGGAAGGAAATCGATATTAAAGGGCTTCATGAGTCAAATGGCATGTCTTCTTTTAATTCAATTTTAATTGACTAATAACTCTCTAGGATTCTTAAAGACTCTATGATTCTCTCCATAGATACTCTCATATTTTCCTTGTTCGGGAATAGAATTCATCCCACTTCCCTCAAAGTGTAGGAATAGCTTGATGATGTGTCTGTAATGCTATCACATCTCAACCTAATGAATTAGCAAGATTCCTCCAGTTTTCCACTTTGTCCCTCGACCAAATGATTTCAAATTACTCTAATGCTAAGGTAAGCATAGCACTTTATGGCATAACCTCTCCTTCAACAACTACTTTCTTTATCACATCCTCATATATGTTTTCCTCTACAATATCCCTATTTTTTATAGGAACCTCCTTAACTTGAGCTTCCATTGAAACTTCTACAACATTTGCAAAATGTCAAGCATAGTCTCCTCTTGTACCTTTGCTGCAATTTATGTAACGTCTTCTGCATTCTCGGGTGTAATTGCTTCTTGAATCCATTCCATGTATTCTCTAGGAGTTATGCCTTTAGCAAGCTTTGTAGAAGTACCTACTTCATCAAATTCTATAGCAATACCAATAGCAACAAGTTTTGTATCAACTTCAATTTTAACATATTTTGTATTAACTTCAACTTCAATAGGTCTTATAGAAATGTCAATATTAGAGGGTTCGCTAACAGCTTCAACTTCGACAGATTTTGTAGCAATTTCAACTTCAATAGAATAAGTAGCAATATCAATTATAACTAGATATGTAGCAGCATAAATTCTAGTTGGAACCATAGAAATATATTCAAACCCTCTTTCTATAGCATTAACACTACCATCATGCGAAGAAAAATGTGGGTGTTCTACTACAATCATATTGCATAGTCTCCAACTAACTGTGTTCCTCAATGACTCGAATCAAAGTATCTATGTTTAGTTCAAGCATCAAATGTTCTATTTCCTTATGGATTCTTCTCAACGTTTTATTGATCCTCAATAACTTAGAATAATAAGGTTTATTTTTTTTATTCTTCATATGAAAGTTCTTACCAAACAAATTGATGATTTTCCACTTTTTCTTATCAGGTCAAATTTCTATAGCAATGGCCTCTATCACAACTTTTGTAGCAATGCTTACCCTAGTTCTTCTCTTCTTCTTATCAGATTGATATTTTTTAGTAGTGAATTTTGTAGCAACGACTTATGCAACAATTATTTCCCTAATTCTTCTAGATTTGAAGCCTTCATATTTAGTAGCCATGTTTCATTTTCCCCATTTTCGTTCTAGCAAAAATGTTACCTTCTAAATGGAATTATCCAATTCTTCGCCCTCAAAATGACTAGGGCTTACTTCTTCGACCACCTCATCATCTACTACCTTTTCTTAGCCCCCTTCTATTGCATATTTTGGTCCACTCTCAACAATAACTTGTTACCACATCTGGCCATCCTAAGAAAGATCATCCATGACTAATAATTAATCAACCCATGGTGATATAAACTCCTTTTGGATGTCAATTTCCTCTTGACGTCCTTTCCATTAATTGTAGAGATCTAAGTAAGAAGAAAGGAATGTGGATAAGATGTTGAAGTTGCAAGATGAGAAACAAGTTTGATGTGGTGTATGAAAAGTAGACTATGTCAACCCTCGCAAGTGAGATTTGTTTTGGATATAGAAGGAAATTTTAGACCATGGATAGATCAAGGATTTCCACTCAACACCTTTCCCAATGCAATCAACAGTCTCACTACCCACTAGAAAATCTAGACATTTGACTTTGTCCATATTCCATCACTCAAGCCAGGTTTTACCTTCCATAAATAACCCTATTACATGTGAGATGATTTCTTCTATCACTGGAATGCAAAGGCCTCATACCATGGCCAAGGATCCTTGAAACTTTTGTGAAAATTTAGAGGATATTTCCATATAAAACCCCTAAAGGGTATCAAAATAGCTCAACCATCCTACTTCTTAGAAAATCCCTAGCACTTCTAAGTTGACTTGCAAAATACTAATTCCTATAAGCTCATGGTGCACAATTAAGCCTCCCATGGTTATAGAAGAGAGTGTGAATACTCACTGGGAGAAGAGATGATATATGCTTTCTTGGGATAATAATTCGGTGGAAATAACAAATGCAAAATGTAAAGGAATGTCAAACAGATTGGAAAACATGGAAATAATTACCTTGATTTAATCAGAAATAATGGAGGCACATAAGGGAATTAATTTTTTTTTCGAATATAGTAACATTTGTAATGATGATGCCATTGACTAAAAGTAAAGTGACAAGGATGTCAGAAATGATATAAATTAATTGTGTATCGTCCATGTTGGACATGATCGAGATTAAAAAATGGTGTGGGAATTAATCTGTGCTTGTCATTTATAAAGGATGGTGTTGCTCAAGGAAAGTACATATGCAATATCTTTAAATGGTGGTGACAGGTGTGAAAATATTTGAATTACTTTGACCAACATTCTATAGCCACTAGAAAGGATTAGTAGTAACCAAATTTCCGAGTGACTGGAAAACACGGCTATTAGCCACTCACAATGGTTTGGTAGTGACAATGAAAAACATAATTTTGGAACACTATAATTAAGTCATGAAAAAAAAAAACAAGGGCCAGGACAAAAATTTATAATTCAAAAAAATAACTTTGGAACAACAATTACTCTTCATCAAATTACTTGCAAGAACGAAATAACAATTACTTTTCATCAAAATACTTGCATAAATGAAATAACAACTACCTTCATCAAATTATGTAAGTTGTAATAGAATGCTAATTAGAATCCTATTTCGGAAAATAGGATTCTATATTCATTGAAAATAACATCATCATCGTGCTAATAATAATTTGAAAAATAGGGCTCTATAACCACTGAAAACAAGGATTTATAGCATGTTGAGAAAACTTCAGGAAACAAGGTTGTAGTCACTCGAAATAGGGATTTGTAGCATGTTGCAAAAGCAAAATGCATTGCTAGGATGGGAATAAAAGTCACAGTTTAGAGCTAGATTTAAAAATTGACTCATGCTTTGTAAAATATAACCACACTTGTATAAATGAATTACATTTGAACAAATAAAATAATAATGAGCATCACCTGATGCAATAAGTGCTAAGTGGACTATTCAAAATCATGATAAATTGGTTAGTTACAACTAATGCTCATGGATATGGGTTATATGTCTAGTGCACGAATAACTGGTCCAAGAAAAAGAATAATAGGGCTAATATCAATAGTGTCGGATCCAATGAATCGGATTAATGACTTACTCTACACAGATAATCCTGAAAGTGATATATGTTGGACCATGGAAGCCCCTCAATACTTAAATAAAAATATTCAAGGGAGTTCTAACTAAATAGTCCATAAGGCACAATACTTGCTAATGTTTTGCAAATGGTGTAGCAATCTAAGTGGGATTGATATTGGGGAAAACTCCATAGTTAAGTGCACTTCAACTAGAGGATTCTTGGGATGTGTGACCTATTGAGAAGTCATGGTTACTGAGTGCAAACCCCAAAGGTGATTATTGATGTTATGTGATCCATTTCACTAGTTTCAATCCCACATCACCCCTATGAGCGTCACCCGATGCAATGAGTGCTAAGTGGAATATTCAAAATCATGATAAATTAGCCAGTTACGATTAATACTCACGGATATGGGTCATAAATTAATGACTTTCTCTACGCAAATAATCCCAAAAATGATATCTCATACGTTGGACAGTGGAATCCCCTCAATGCTAAAATAATAATTGCATAAATGAAATAATAATTACTTTTCATCAAATTATCTAAGATGTAATAGAATCCTAATTATAATCTTATTTTGGAAAACAATGTTCTCTAGCCACAGAAAACAAGGATTCATAGAATGTTGAAAACACCAGAAAACAACATTCTATAGCCACTGAAAACAATGATCTATAACATTTTGTAGATCAGAAATTTCATGCAATCACAAACTATTCAAATAGCAAGGGCGAGAAAAACTAGAATTTGAAATTTATTGCATTGGGAATTTGTTATTATTATCTTTATGTTTTTATTGAACTTTCATTTCCTAACCCCTAACCCTTTATAATATCTAACCCTGCCAAAACCCTAACACGTAAACTTTATCTCTATAATACATCTAATTATTTTAACTTCTAACCCTTACAATCCATCACCCCTAATCCTTATAGATTGAACACCTTGAAAATCCCCTCTAACCCTTGAAAATCCCCTCTAACCCTTGAAGCCCCTCTAACCCTTGAAAATCCTATAATACCTAATCCATATAATTCCAAAACCCTAAAATTGTTAACCCCTTACCCTTATAAGACACAAATAACTAACTCTTATAACCGATAGTCCTCAAGTCTTGGCCCATAAAATTATTATAACCTCTAACTCTTATAATTAAAAACTATAACCCCTAACTCTAACCCCTAACTCTGGCCCCGACTAATCAGCAAATGGTAGGCTCATAGCCCAAACACTTTGTCAACATGGAACTAGAAGTAATTAATATTATATGTTGTATCTGTTGTAAACTGACTCCACCTACCAAAGGACTATTCTCAACAACGGATTAGGTGGCCGAACTATCCATACACCTAAGTCACCTAGTCACTCAATCCCCAACCGTTTTGTTCAGTACAACCAACTCTCCTCACTGAAACCTTATTATGTGGCTCACATGTGGTCTAATGCCTGAATCTATCATGAAAGGTGTCAATATTAGAGGGTATATACTAGTGTTCTACCTGGATGCCCAAAACTGTATGTAGATCATTCCAAATGAATATTGTATCAAAAGAAACATTAGTATAGTCACTTATGATGCTAGGTTTCATGCGCAAAAAGGTTTATAGCAAGAATAAGAGAATTGGGATCTTTCCTCGTGCTAGGGTTCCACACACAGGTTTGGACAACATATAAGAGGTGTGTGGGGTTTTCTCCTCGCTCTAGGTTTCCACATGTAGGTTTGGATAGAAAAGAAGAAGTGTGGGGAAGATAGCAAGTTGATGGAGCATCAATATGCCATACCCAAACGTGGATATGTTGGCACTAGAGAAAGAAACATTGTGGATAGAAAAAATGTTTTGAGTCATTCAAAAACCATACCTAGGCATGGGTACGTTGGAGAGTAGAGGTAATTCTTTCATGACATGCCCAAACGTAGAGAAACAAACATATACATGCCTAGTAGGAGAGAGAAAATATATATTTGGTAGGTTTACCAAAAGAATTTATGAGGAGGGTCGTGGATTTCCTTTGTGAAGAGAAATTGACAGTATAGAATAACTAGCAATTGGGACTAGATGCTACCTCTCATAAATGAGCTCAAGTAATACTTCACCTAGAGAAGAAAACATAAGACTAGCTAGCGCTCACCCATAACCATTTTAGCAAGAGGAATAATCCCAATTTCACATATTACCAACAATTTTTCTTTTTAATAGAACTACACAAGAGAAATTGAACCAACTAGTTATTCAACACTCAGATGAAGCAAAGTAAAACAAATCATAAGATGAGATTTTATCTTATAAACCCAAATGGGAAAACCAACATTCAATTGGCTTTGGCGAGGATTTTATTATTCAATAATGGGCATGATTATAGGCTCTCTGGTTCACCTTCTTACTTCTCAGTGAAGTCTCTGTAACATCCTCCTTCCTCTATTCGCCAAAATAACCCCTTCTTCATCTCCAAGAACTAGCATATAGGAGGTCGATGGGATGGGTGGAAGGTTAGGCATCCCCGAATCTTCATTTTCCCCAAGTTCATTTCTCCTCCTTTCATTTCTTTTTCTTTTGTCTTTTATGAGTATAGAGAGGGTATACGAGTTTGTATTTATTTAATACATTTTTTTTTCTTTTTTCTTTCATAATAATCTCATGTTTCTTGCCTTAGGTTTTGATTGAGTGCAAATACAGACATAGGTCATGATGGTATGGGGCCCTTCATGCCAACAAACCAGTTCATTCTTTATCCAAAGCCTCGAACCTTTCCCATGTCATTCCTCATAAAATCCCATTCCTTAGCCAATTGTTTCTTTCTTAGATCCAATTCAGAAAACACCTCCCCATTGGGAGGATTTTGGTCCCCAAAAGATACCAAGGAGAGATGAGGGAATCTACTTGCAATCTAGTTCCTCTCATACTATTTCTCCTTCCTTGGATTCTATCCTTTGAGGCCAATCTACCACAACCATTTATGTCCTCTGTAGGTGATCTATTCTTTGTGTTGTATAATTGTATCTTCTATTAATTCTTCTGAAGGGTGTGGTGAAAAATCTTCCACAGTTGGAAGCACTTGTTGTTCATCTTCCTCATCCAGCATGGAGGGTTCAAATAATTTCAAATATTCCCCATTTACCATTGATCTAATCTACATATAGGGAGGAAGCATTATCCTAAAATTATTCTCATTCACCTTTTCAATGATATCAAAATGTCCATATTTGAGAGGCTTCAACTTCTTTGTCATTCCCTGCAATCGTTCCTTGTGGAGATATAGATAGAACTTGTCTCCAACACATAATTGTCATCCTTCCTATGCTAGTCATGTCTAGCTTTATACAGTTGTTGACTCTTCTCAAGCTACTCCATAACCCTTAGATGTATCTGATTTTTTCTGTGAATGTGTCTGCCTTTTGTTCATCCCCCTGTATTCCTTCTCCATCTTGTTGTTTCCTGTACACAATGTCAAATGGAGAGGGAGGTAAATAGCCATGACAAGTCTCAAAAGGAGACTTATTGGTATATGTATGCAGTTCTTTTTTGTACAAATGTTGGATTTATAATAGCAGCTTGTCCCAAGTCTTTGGATGTTGGCTATTGTAGCCTCTCAACAACTGTACCAACATTCGATTAACAACATTGGTTTTTCCATTGGTCTGACGATGGAATGTTGTGGAGTATTTAAATTTGGTATCCATCATTTCCCAAAGTGTTGTCCAAAACCTTCCCAAAAACTTCCTATCTCAATCAGATATGATGGAGGTTGGAAACTCAAAATGTACCTAGACATGACTGAAAAATAGCTCATCTACCTCTCGTCCCTAGATTGTCTACTTACACGAGGTGAGAGCACACATTTTACTAAAGCAATCCACCACTAGAAACAAGTAGTCATGTCCCTTACGAGTCATAGGAAAACCTCCAACAAATTTCATGGAGATGATCTCCTAAGGCATGGTTGGTACTTGTAGGGGCATGTACATGCCAAGTTTCTAGTTACTTGGCTTGCTAGTGGTGCAAAGGACGCAGCCTCACACACATTTTTCCACATGTTCCTGCATCTTTGGACAATACACATACTATTGTAGGTTTTCCATAGTTTTTGTCACACCAAAATTCCCAACAACTCTAGACGTGTGTGCTTCTCTCATCAATTGAACTCTTATTTCCTTAGGTATGCATAGTTTGTCTATCTTATACAACAAACCATCTTTTAGGTGGTATTCATTCCCTTTTGTGGCAATGCCTAGATTTTCTTTTAGTTTATTATATACTCCTTTGAATTCTTCATCTTCCTCATAGTCTTCACTCATAAGTGTATGAATGAATGGTTCAAGTTGCATTATCACTCCAACCAATGTAATCTTCTTCATTGGTGGTCAATAAAACATGTATGCTAGCTTATTCATGAATTCTTTCTTGTATTTTATCAATAGGTGAATTTGTTGTAAGAAACACTGCCACTTGTAGTGCCTCACCTACTATGTCTTTTTCTGGATCTATAGATACTGAAGGAGCTAATGATCCATGTGTATAATGGTCTCTTTTCCAAGTAAGTAATGCTTCCACTTCTTCACTACCTGCACAATCACAAAGAGTTCTTTATCATATGTGGGGTAGTCAAGAACTGCTCCATAAAATAGCTCTGAATGGTAGCATATAAGTGCTCCTCCTTGCATTATCACCGCTCCTAATGCATATCTATTGGCATCATTTTCTATTTCAAAATGTTTATGCAAATTTGGCATAGCTAGGACCGGAGAATTACTGATTTTGTTTTTCAAATATTCAAATTCTCTTTGTTATTGTTTTCCCATTGAAAACTCTTCCCATTGGCAATCAAGAAATGTAATGGTGTTGTTGTTGTGGAAAAATTTATGATGAATTTCCTCAAATATTGGGTTTCTCCCATAAAACTCCTGGCCTCTGTCATGCTAGTGGGAATAGGCCATTGTGTGATGGCTTCAATATTCTCTGGATCCACTCTCAACTCTCCTCCTTTGATTATGTGTCCAATATAAATCAAGGACTTCTTCCCAAACTCACATTTTTGCAAATTGGTGATTAATTGATTCTTCTTTAAGGTCTCCAGTACCTGCATCACATGTGAGAAGTGCTCTTACCATGTGTTGCTAAATATTAGTATTTCATCTAGATATACCATTACAAAAGAGTCAATGAAGGGGAAAGCACATCATTCATGAGTCTCATAAAAGTTACAAGTGCATTGCATAAATAGAAAGGCATTACCAATCACTCATAGAAACCTTGTCATGTTCTAAATGTTGTCTTCCACACCTCTTCCACTTTGATCCTTACTTGATGATAGCCAGATTTCAGGTCCAATTTGGTGAAGAATTTGGTTTGTTGTAGCTGATCCAACAAATCATCAATCCTTGGCAAAGTATATCGATTCTTGATGGTGATCTTATTTAGGGCACTGTGGTCAATGCACGTTATCCAACTTACATCCTTTGGCACCATGATTATGGGTGAGCCACATGGCATTGTTCTAGGTCTAATGAATCTTTTCTCCAACAATTGCTTCAAATACTTCTTCACTTCATCTACTTCGATGATGGACCACCTATACATCCCTGTGTTCGGCAGTGGTGACTCTGACAATAAATGAATCTCGTGTTCAACCTCGCACTTGGTTGGCAATCCCTGAGGCTCTTGGAACACTTCCATGTAAGATTATATCAATTTTTTTAGTTGTTTGTGTTTCTTACCACTACATTCTTCCAAGGATTCCTTCATCTCCAACTGTTTTCCTTCTCCTTGTTGTTTTTCCTCTCTTAAAAACAATAAGACAAATTTATTCATGCTTCACATGATTCTTCTGGCCTAATGATCATTGATTAAATAGAGTCTAGATTTTTCCTTGTGTGCATTTATGGAATATGCTCTTGCCTCTTTGACCATCCTGTATTGGTTATCTCTTCTCTTTAATATGGCATCCCTCATGTACAAATATGGGCTTCCCAAGGTGACTCTGCATACATCCAAAGGAGCCACATCTGCAACCACTTCGTCAACATAGTTCTGGTTGATGGTGAATGTTGGGTGCGGGCCTATTTTGAGAAGGAATTCTATTTTGATCACAGGCCTATTTTTGGAGAAGGATCTATTTTGGGAAAGACCTATTTTTGGAAAGGAAGACCTAATTTTGGAGCACACACAATATGTGGCAAGAAAGCAGCATGCAGAAAAAAGAAGGAAAAGCAGCATGCAGGTGGAAAAGCAATGTGGTGCGCAGGAAGACAAGCCTAACCATGGTATGGTTAGGGTTTTTGAAATGAGTGTATGGATATAAGACAATAAAATAATATAAATAAGGACCTAGGAGGTCTAGGGAAGGAGAGATAACAAAGAGAGTTGATTATTACAATTGTGTGGGTTATTGATTGTAATAAGTCTTCTAGAAGAGTCAAGTAAGGTATTTTTTTAGGGTTAGGTCACATGATGAGCAGCTTGGTATGATCTAGTCTGCCTCACACAGGGTTCTTACTGTTGGTTGTGGAGCCTGATTATCTTCCAGATTCAAAGGTCTTTGTTTTCAATCGTGTTTATACCCCATGAAGAATTTACACCCCAGAAGAATGTACACTCCTCCACATGGGGGATTGCAGAGGGTGGTTACCCCCTTTATGGGGTCTGAGGGCAAGAGGGCCCCCAGAGGGGGTTCGGGGCGAAGCCCTGGAAGGAAAAATTGCCTTGTAAATGTATATTGTAATTTCATTGTAAATCTAGACCGTTCATTATAAGGTCACAGATCTAACGGTAGAAGTTATGTTAGGGTTTTTTTCCCTAGAAGGCAACCCTCTTTTATGAGGGAAATGTATTGCGGTTATGTATCATTGCGAATATTGTATTCTGAGAGAGGAGAGTGTGATAGAAAGAAGAGGAAGTTACAGTGGGTGTGTTGTAGGTTGTATCATTTCATTTGTTGGATAATAATAAAGGAAGGACTTGGAAATTTCTTTGGTGGACGTATCCCACACTGGGTGAACCACATATATCTGTGTCTCTATTGTATTGTGTACCTTATGTGTTTTATTTCCACATTTGTTTTATTTTATTGCTCTGCAATCCTATTTTTCTAACACTTACCCTCAATATTGATTGCATTATTGAAGATGTAATGCGCGCAGTGCAAGATTTTGCAACAGGATAAATAAAAGAGAAGATAAGCCAAATATTTGTGGGCATAGCCCTAGGAGGGGGTGAACCACGGTAAACCTTGTGTTATGTGTGATTGTTAGTGAATGTTTACTTTTTGTTGATCATTAGGTTAAGAATGAATGGTTAAATTAGCTTTATCATCATGCATGCATAGGTTTAAAGATGAATAAATCATAGAAGTAATTGAATTATTAACAAGGATAATGCGTAAGGAAGAAAAAACACAATCATAGATCCCCACTCATTCCTATAGTGAAAACACCTGAGTATTGCAGTCCCCCATAAAATTTATCTCAGGTGGGACTATGTTGTGCACCCTATGCGCAGCGTTTCCTTCTGGTTTACTAGTAGGGTCGATAGCTTTTTAGGGTTTTTTTGGAAAATTGTTTGATATCAGAACCTGGGTAAGCCCAAGAAGAAGTAAAAGAAGAACCAACAAATGGTTCTATTTTTAGGACCTGAAACTGCACGGGATGAAAGTATAGAAGGGAATGTCCAGGCCATGGAATCTAACAAAGGAAAAGATTGAAAGATGGTTGAAAACAAAGGAACTTGAGTTTGCACAGAAGGACAACATAAACCCTAAGTTAACACCACGCAAATATCTCAATAAATACATGTTTAGCAACTTGCATGAGGTATTTTTCTGCATTTCTTGTAGGAGTTTTTATTGAGGTTAAAGGAAAACCACCCTACAAATCAAATCAGATAGCTGGAGTAGAATCCTATGGAGAACATGTAGTTACAACAAGTTAATAACAAATTTACGCGTGCAGTAGATTCCTAATTAGACAATATTGTTGCAGGGTTTATCACTGAATTTGAAATAGATACCACAAAGTCCTACACAACAACAAAGTAGTATTTTCTAAAGGGACCCAGAGGTAGGTACATCAGATCATTGTATACTTCAATCAATATTTTACTGTATGACAACGATGTGATCACCATGGAATTAGACAACTAAACTTCTCTACGTGCATGGGGGAAGGGGGGAAGCACTGACAAGAGATTGAGATATGGAAGAGGAGAGGGATACGGGAAAGAAGAAGGAGGCCATGGACCCAATCATGATGGAATAATACCAGATAAAAAAATAATGGAAAAATATGGAAAGATGCGCAGCGAAATACCCTACCAATATAAAATGAATAACAAGAAGAGAGCCATAGACAACAAAGAGGGATTTGACAAGCGATGAAGAAGAGGTAGAGGATCTCCAGGCTATGGAGAACGTTGAGGAAGTCCTACGCACAACATATGAAATGAAAACATGAGGTCCAGGGTAAAAAATAGAAGGAAAAACTCCAATCCAGATCACCGTCAATGTAGAACCTACAACCCCATGTGAAACTAATACACTAGAAAGAACATCAGCGCTTAGAAAATTGAATTTTAGTGGAATAAAAGAAACAAGACAGGGATCCAATCAAGGAAAATAAACTAGGGGAGAAAGTTCAGGAATTAACACTCAATTATCTACACCGCATGGAGGTAGTAGTTCAACATAGTTCAAAATGGTAGGACATGATCCCACAATCAGATTACCGGAATTTCGGGGGGAGGCATCAGAGGACCCTGAAAAGAACTTATTCATCTATGAGAAGATCTAGGAAGAAAAGAAGATAAAAAATGAGGATACAAATCTCGTGCAGTTAGATACCACACTAAGAGATCACACATTGAACTGGTACATGAGCCTATATGTAAACAGTCCACAGGGAGTACCAAAGACTATCGCAGATGTGAAAAAAATATTGGTAAATGAATTTCAGAATCCCAGGTCAGAAGACCAGTACATGAATGAAATGATTGAAATTAGGCAAAAACTAGGTGAATCTATTTGGGAGATTGATCAGAGGTTCAAACGTCTGAAAGGTAAGTTGAAATATGCAATTACTAACATGCAACATAGGCACTTATCTTTGAACTCATTGCTACCTCGCTTGAAATACCCTTTAAGAAATCATAAGTTCCAAACTCAAGCAAAGGATTTGCAGGAAACCCTGCAACTGGAAGAGAACCAGTATCAACAGATAGATCCAAAAATAGAGGATATGAAGGAGGATTTGAAGAATCTAACATTTCAACTCAACCAAAATATGGGCAAAGAGAAAAGAGAAGTTGTTTGGTGTACGTTATGCAGGACAGAAGGACACCATAAGAACGGATGTCCAACTTTTGCACAATATATGGAAACAGGAGTACCAAAACCTTTTCCAACAGGAGGACGATGGTTCAAAATTTGTAAAATGTAGGGGCATGATCCATATCATTGTCCAATGATGTAGAAGTGTAAGACAATAACAAAAAGTTAATATTGCATTTTTTGCAAATCAGTGGGTCATGATGATAAGGATTGTAGAACGATGGAGTTGATGAGAGAAAGAACTTCAAATACTTATAGGGTGTAAGCATAAATGATGAAAAGACAAGATGCACCTCATTTTAGCCAGATACCATCGCCATACAACAATGTGCAACAAGAGTACAACAATACGCAGCCATAGTATAATAATGCACAACCACAGTATAACCATGTGCAATATAACCATGTACCCCAGTACAACACACCACAAGGAGATCGAAGTGGATACAGAGGTGGAGGATGAGGTAGAGGTGGATTTGGATGAGGCATAGGACTAGTAGTGTGCCACAACTTCCAACAACTAGTACATTATGCAAGGGATTATCCACTTCCACCAGCGACATGTTTTTATTGTCACACAGCAGACCATGACACAGAAGACTTCCCAACAGTCTTGGTAAAGATCCGGGAAAAAAGGAACCAGAACAACCAGAATGTCAAATGGATTTTTGCAGAAGGTAGGAATGATGGGAGAAACATCAATATAGTCACTTGAGGAGGATCTAAGACAAGAACTAATGCAACAACACAAGATCCAACTCAACACTAATGGGTTAAGAAGAATACTGAGCCATAGAATCAGTTTGACGCATGGAAAGAAAAGGAAAATTTTAAGGAGGCAAGACAAGAGTTTCTCAAGAAGAATGTTGTGTCTACATCAGTCACGCAACAAACTCAAAACCCACCAATGTACGAGATTTCATCCTCAATGGACCTGCCAATCGAGGATATTTCTTAGAGCAAGTAAGTACCATAAATAATTTTTTGCAATCCTGTGTTAAGTTATTGAATAATCCATCATCTATTAAAATCTTACAAAATATGCTAGAAAGGTGCAACACAGAGGTAGAAGGGAAGTTAGAATAGAAAACAATCAATCATCTCCATACAAGAAGAAGGACAAACATAGAATTCATACTAAATGCTAATATTGGGGATTTCAATATGGGATATATTATACTTGACTTAGGCTCTGAAGTAAATGTCTTACCAAAGAAGACATGGAAGTGTATGGTAGAAACCACACTAGGCCATTCACCTGTCCAGTTGAAACTAGCAAATCAACATAGAGTGTTACCAATTGCAAGGCTTAAAGGTGTGATAGTAGATCTGAATGAGGTGTGCATTAAGGTATATTTTGAAGTGATAGAGATAGTGGATGGCACAACACCTTACCCAACATTACTTGGATTGGATTGGAAATTTGATAACAAGGCTATAATCAACTTAAAGACAAGAAAAAATAATTTTGAATCAGGTGAATATAGAGTCATTTCACCATTGGATCCTTCAGAAGGAGAAAGATTTGTAGAGTCCACTTGTTTGAATCTAGAAGAAATAAACCAGTTGTATAGAGCCATCCTGCAAGAAAAGGATTATGTTAACCCAACTACAGATGGGGTACTCAGTTGGAGAAGCATTACATCATGTGATTCTGACTCAAACACAGGTTTGGATAATTGGAAACAATGGTTACATTAAGTTTCCACAATGAGGTGCACAAGAATAGACCGCGCAGTAAGATGGGTTGGTACAGAGATAAGAGAATCTCCTAGTTTTAATGGGTTAAATTACTTAGAGAAATTCTTGACAAGATATGAACAAGAAGTGTTATAAAATCAGAGGCTCTTAGACCTAGAAATTGCACTCAAGGAAACACCTGCAAGATGGTGGGGTGCGCACAAAGAAACAATTCAGGATTGGTATTAGTGTAAATGACTACTGCACATTAGATTTAGTGCATAACCAGGGAGCAATAGAGTCCAGAAGTATGATGGGAAAGGCACACCAGTTGAACACTTGGAGAAGTGCATAATAGAGTGGAGGATGACACCACTAGAGGAATGGAGTCATTACTTTATGCATACATTGGAAGGGATTCCAGGGAACTAGTACATAGACAAAGAGATGCACAAAGGAACTACAGAATGGACATGATTACAACATAATTTTTTAGTAACCTTCTCATTCGAACATGAGAACCCCAACATTGATTCAACGTTGAATTTGATATGAGGAGTGATATTTTTTGATGAACCAAAGGTTGAAATCATGACAAAATATCAACAATATAATAGACAGAAAGTTAAAGACTTATTCTCATGCTATCATGTCGAAGAGGAAGCACCAGATGAAGATGACTTGCACAACATTAAGATTACAGAAATTGGAGAGAGAGAGGTGGAAGGTTCATCTCTGGAGTTAGAATTATTTTTTGCATGAATCAAAGTTAATAAATTCAACATTTGGACGAATGAAAATCCTAAAATGGCAAGTATTGGAGACTATTGGGATGAGCAAACACTAGAAAGAATAACAAAGATACTATGCGAATACAGTGACCTGTTTCCAACAACCTTTACATAGAGAAAGACATAGTAGGGGAGATAGGTGAGATGAATATACCCCTCAAACTTGAGGTTAGACTTGTCAGTAAGAGACCTTATAGAATAAATCTAGTGTATAAGCAAAAATTGACAGAATGTTGGAAGTTGGCTTTATAGAACCAGTAGAGGAATCTGAATGGATCAGTCCCATGGTAGTCCAAGAAAATAAGAAAGGGGACATAAGTATTTGTGTAGACTTGAGTAAACTCAATGATGCTTGCTTACATGACCCTTCCTCTACCCCTTTTACAAATGAAGTCTTATATAATGTGGGAGACTAGGAAGCATATTCATTCACAGATGGATTCTCAGGATACCATTAGACCAAAATAGCTCCAGAGGATAGGTATAAGACTAATTTTTCTATAGAATGGTGATCCTACCAATATACATTCATGCCCTTTGGACTGAAGAATGCACTAGCCATTTTTTCAAGAGTAGCAATATCTTATTTCAAGGAATTCATACATCAGTTTCTAGAAGTATATCTAGATGACTGGATTGTATATATTCTTTTAAAGGACCATGTAGAAGTGTTAAGACTAATGTTGGAAAGATGCAGGAAATGTCAAATATCATTAAACAATGTTTACTAGTTGACCCTACTAAGATTGCAATCATTGTAAATTTACCACCACCATAGTCAGTGTGTCAGTTAAGAGAAACACTGGTACATACATGCTATTATAGGAAGTTTATAAACGGGTATGCACAAATTACTGAACCAATGGAAAAATTGTTAAAGAAGGACACCATATTTCATTGGAATGAGGACTGTCAGTATGGATTGGACACTCTAAAGGAAAATATGGTAACAACACCTATACTAGTATTCCTGGATTGGAAAAAGACATTTCATGTGCACGTAGATGCATCAAGTATAGCACTTGGAGCAATTATAGCGCAACCAGGAGCAGGGGACTTAGACCATCCTATAGCCTTTGAAAGCATAAATTTGTCAGAATCTTAGCAAAATTACACCACAAAAAGAGAAGGCCTAGCCATGGTATATGCACTTCAGAAATTTAGGCATCATTTATTGGGTAAACACTTTGCAATGTTCACAAACCATTCTTCCATCAAATATGTAGTCAACAAGCGAGTGTTGGGGGGGAGGATTTGTATATGGATATTATTATTCCAAGAATTCAAACCAGGGAAGCTGAATGAAAGACCTGATCACTTGTCAAGGGTAACCAATGGAGAAGAACCTACTAACTTGGAAGAAAACTTCTATGATGCACAGTTCTTTTCAGTACAAGTAGTTGATGAATACTTCGTTGATATTATTTAATACTTAAGTACAGGGGTTGCGCCACAGGACTTTAGCATTGCACAGAAGAAAAACCTGGTAGTTAGAGCTACAAACTATCAACTCATTACAGGTCATTTATACAAGATGGGTGAAAATAACATTTTAAGAAGGTGTGTATTAGAACATGAATGACCGAGAATTTTGGTAAAATCTCATGAAGGTATAGCTAGAGGAAACTATGTGGGAAAAGATATCATGCAGAAGGTATTGTGCACAAGATTATGGTGGCCAACATTCCATAAAGATGCCAAGGAATATTTCCAAAATAGTGGTGTCTATCATAGGATTGAAAAACCCAACAGAAAGGATGAGATACCCGTAAGACCACAAATGACTCTGCAAGTATTTGAAAAATGGGAAATAGACTTTGTTGGACCTATTAATCCACCAACAAAAAAGTCAGGAGCTAGATATACCATTATTTTGACTGAATACTTAATAATATGGGAATAAGAAACACCAGTCAAAGATTGTAGCGCAGATACAACATCACACTTCTTATTTGAGCAAGTGATCACCATATTTGGATGTCCCAAGATTCTGATGAGTGACCAAGGAACTCATTTTATTAATAATACCATCAAGGCTATGACTAAGGAGTTTGAAGTCTATCACCAGACAAGTACACCATATCATCCTCGGGAAAATGGAACAGTATAAGATTTTAATAAGATTTTGGAAAATGCATTGACTAAGATATCCAATATGAACAGGGATGATTAAGACTTGAAAATACCAGTAGTATTATGGGCATATAGGACCACGTGAAAGAATTTGATAGGACGTACACTATTCAGATTGTTGTATGGACATGACGAAGTGGTACCATTAGAATTTATGGTACCCAGTATGTGTGTAGCAGCAATTACCAACATGACAGAAAGAGGTGAAATACAAGAGAGGCTAAGCCAACTAATGGAAATGGAAGAGGACAAGATCCTGACAGGATTTCACCAAGAAGTACAGAAAGCAAGGGAAAAATCCTAGCATGATAGACATATTAAAAGGAAAATCTTTAAAGAGGGAGACCTAGTTCTTCTTTATGACAGTAAATTTTTGCAACACCCTAGTAAGTTTAGAATGCATTGGCTAAGGCCATATGAAGTAAAGACTGTCACAAATGGGGGATTTGTGTAGATAAAGGACTTGGGAGGAACATAACTAAAAGGCATGGTCAATAGTAGTCGACTAAAACTATACAGGAACAGTCGACCTACTAACTCCTAAAATTTATTGATAAAAAGAAATAAAAAGTGGAAAAAATGGAAAAAGGAACACAAAAATAGAAAAAGAAGAAAAACACAAAAAGAGGCAGAAGTTGACTAAAAAAAAAGAGTTGCGCACAACAATCGTTGTGACAACATCGAAAGACAGTGCACAAGAAAAACTACACTCGACGCAAATGCATGGAAAAAGTGAAAAATAATTATTACTGGCTCTATAAAGTGCGGAAAGAACATGTTAGTTCAACACTTAGTGATTTTTGAGAACATACCAAGATACAAGTGCATGCCCTATCTAGAATTGTGAGAAGAAGTGAGAGAGTGTGCAAATTGGATAAAAGATGACACCACCAAAGTTTGTCACTCCAAGCCCGTATGTACAGGTTAATCGACAGGGCCAAAGGCACAAGGAAAGGATGAGACATCCAAAGAACATGGTTGATCTTAAAGATGTCACTACTTTGGACACAAAGTTGATCAAACCGACATAGGTTGAGGAGGAAACATCAACAACACTGCAAGGGGAAGTAGGGTATAGTTTCGAGACCTGAAATGGGATTTCAAACCCTAATCCCAAAACACCCACTAAACATGATGAAATGATGAGTTAGCAATAGGGCCGCAATGAAGAATAGGTGTTGGTTGAGGACATCACCAACTGGCCAAACTCCGAGAGGGAGGAGGATGATGAAGAAGAATCAGAGGCAGACCCATCTACTATCGGGAAGAAAAGAAAGGTGCAGGACGACATGGACATCACACTTCCATACCTCTTAGATGTGGTGGTCACTGTGGATGACATGCTCAAAAAAGTACCTAAACTGAGGTACTCAGACCACGATCTGGGCGATGTGACCAAATTCCAATATTTGGCCGAAGAAACCTACTTAGAAAATACAAGGGAAATTGGACCCCTAGGAAAACCTATAATGGAGCCTACGCAATGGATAATGGGGTTGTACAATTCCGGAACAATGAACCTCCTAGATATACCACATTTCGGGCATGGTAAAAATGTGGGGCTCTGCGTCAAACAATTATTAGCACGGGTACATTGAGACATCCTTTGGATGGATAGGCCGGTATAGTTGGATGTGGAATTGATCTCCAATATTACAGGCTTACCTACAGTCGATTCACAACCAAAGGAGTACTTGGATAACAAGGTGCGCGAGAAGGAAATCGCAGAGCTAGTAAAAGCACAATTTGATACTAGCGAGGGAAGCAAGGGAATTGTGCTCAAAGACATTAATGACAATGTGACAAGATTCTCCAGCAAGCTTATGGATTGCAAGCTACTAAGGAAATGCAGGAAAGAACAAGCTCCATCATAAGTCATCGTAGTAGTCGTGCATTACGCGAAAAGAGTGATGTTCAGTTGGGCATTGTACCTTCTAAACCAATTTTTGGTCGATTGCATAGATGCACGGGGTAATGGAACCGAGTTCCATTACTCTTGGTTGATCATTCTTATATCCTTAGCAGGGTGGCAAGAGCCAAAGTTTTCAACCTTCCTGGATAGTAAAGGAAAGTGTTGTGCGACTAGATATGAGTCCCTCTGGTAGGCCAAGGACAATAAAAATCAACAAGAAAATAACACAATATTTGTGATGTTGCTTGAAGAAATACAATAGCGCACATCCAATGTGTGGTGCATTCTTGTGGAGGTAGTCCAAGAAACTAAAGGGATAGCTAGGTTCAAGGCATCCAAGAATCACATGTGGATCCAAGCCACAAGGGATCCAAAGAAGGCATGGTTGGAGATGCAATATTGCATCACAAAGGAAGAAATCGACTAGGTAATCAAAGACTGTCTAGCACAGTGGAAGATTCCAGTAGTAAAACCAACAACAAGGCCAACCACGACACAATCCACCAAGCCTAAGGAAAATTTTGAAGTAGGGTCCTCAACAAAAACAAATAACCCAGCTGGTAACACAAGAAAGGATGCAGTGCGGAATCAGCCGTCAAGAAGTAGCGAAGCTCCTAAAAGACCAAGGAGGAAAAAAATAGTGACAAGGACAAATATCCAACAGGATTCCATAAAGGGGGATACATTATAGGGTGGTGAAGAAAGGATACATGTTACAATGAGTGGGGTACAACCCTCATAGACAAAAAGGAAGTCAGTGAAGGTAGAAGAGGCATGCAGAAAGAGGAAGTATATCACAGAATACCCGGTCATCACCTTGACAGAGGATGATGTTGAGTTCATCGTGGAAAAGGTCCAAGATAGAGGGGAAGAAGTGGTTCATGTTGTAGAGGCACAAATAGAAGAGATCATGGCCAAACTCATAGAATTCCATGAAAATCTAGAACAATTACGGAGTCAAGAAATACCATAGGCCACAACACAATGAAATGAAAAGACACAGTGACCCCCTACATAGAAACAAGGAGAGGAGACAACACAGTTGGTAGTTTAAGGTAGGGACACATTCACAGTCACTCACAAAATGATCAGAATGTATCAAGAGACTGTGCAGAAACCCATGGGAGAAATTGAGAAATTTGAAGTAGTCATGGCGCAGATACCCACCAAGGCATTATACGCACTCCAGGCCATTATAATGAAATAAGTACAATCCAAATCCCATGCATATGTGACTAACTTAGAGGTGGGTAGTGGAGTCTCCGAAATGTTACAAATCACCTGCAACCAACTGACCTCGGAGAAAGAGGAGGAGAAATAACACGCTAACAAGCTAGATAAGGGGATAACTTTGGTATACGACTGTATCCTAGAAAACGCGCAAGCACCAGAGAGAAGTGTCGAAGAAAAGATAAAAATTATTTTACAAACAATTGAGGGATATAGGAAGGAAATCGAGGAGATAAAATAAAAGCTTAATCCTACGATACCTCCCGAGGTTCAAGAATAGAGAGAACAAAAATCCGCACTCCAGATAGAGATGGAAAAAGAAGCGAGGGAAGTCACAGAGTTTTTCGACAGAACTACGCAGATTTGGACTGTTTTCGAAGAGGATGAAATGGTCCAACAATTGTACCAATAAGAGGAGAAAATTAGCACTACCATACAGGAGTTAAAGAAATGGAAGAAAAAAATGAGTATTACGGAGCACTTGAAGGGCACCCAAGAAATGAAGACCTTGCAGACAGAGTTGAAGACAACACAGACGAATAAGCAAGAAAGACAATCCCAACTGGAACCCCTCTAAGAACAAGAAGCAAAAATGACTGCGCATCTAGAGGAAGAGAAGATGAGCATGGCATAGAACATTCATAGGGTGCCATTTAATACAGGAAGAGATGACAACATAGATAGTCGAGGTGCTAACAGACAAAGCTCCGTAAATGAGGGAAAAAGGAAAGGAACTTGTAGAGAAGTTCCATAGTTTGGAAAAGGTTGTAGAGAGAGCGTGCACTATCTAAGTGGCTCAAGATGAGCCAAATGTTAGTGTTGGGGGCCTGTTGGGCATAGGCATATTTTGAGAAGGAAGTTTATTTTGAGCACAAGCCTATTTTTGGAGAAGGATCTGTTTTGGGAAATACCTATTTTTGGAAAGGAAGACCTAATTTTGGAGCACGCACAATAAGTGACAAGAAAGCAACATGCCAAAAAAGAAGGAAAAGAAGCATGCAAGTGGAAAAGCAATGTGGTGTGTAGGCATATAAGCATAAACATGGTAGGGTTAGGGTTTTTGACAAGATTGTACGGATATAAGCCAATAAAATAATATAAATAAGGACCTAGGAGGTATAGGGAAGGAGAGATAACAAAGAGAGGTGATTATTATGATTGTGTGGGTTTTTTATTGTAATAAGTATTGTAGAAGAGTTGAGTAAGGTAGTCTTTGAGGGTTAGGTCACGGGCTGAGGAGCATGGTGTGATCTAGTCCACCTTACAGAGGATTCTTACCCTCAATCTTGATTGTATTACTGAAGATGTAATGCACGCAGCACAAGATTTTGCAGCAGAATAATTAAAAGAGTAGAGGAGCCAGATCTTTATGGACGTAGCCCAGGGAGGGGGTGAACCACTGTAAACTTTGTGTTATGTGTGATTGTTAATGAATGTTTACTTTTTGTTGATCATTATCTTAAGAATGAATGGTTAGATTAGCTTTATCAACATGCATGCATAGGTTTAAAAATGAATAAATCATAGAATTAATTGAATGATTAACAAGGATAATGCATAAGGAAGAAAGAACACAATCACAGATCCCCACTCATTCCTAGACTACAAACACCTGACTATTGCAGTCCCCCATAAAATCTAGCTCGGGTGAGACTGCATTATGCACCCTATGCATAACATTTCCTTCTGGTTTACTAGGAGGGCCAATAGTTTTTTAGGGTTTTGTTGGAAACCTGTTTGAGATCAAAACCTGGGTCAGCCCAAGAAGAAGTGAAATAAGAACCAACAAATAATTTGAATATGCATTGCTTGTTTACCTTCAATTCCATATCTTTCCTTACCCATCCCAAGGGGTATGGCTGAATATGGTCATGTGTCTCTATCCAAATATTCTCAAGCCGTTGTGCAGATATTAAGTTGGACTACGAACCAGGATCAATCAAACAATCCACAATGTTTTGTTTCATGTGGATTTTAATACTAAAACAATTGGTCATCACTTTCTCCTCCCTATGGCTGCAACTGAATAATGCCACCTCCTCTTGCAGATTGATGCAACTAATCTTCCCTTCCAAGTATGAGGTGTTTTCCACCCTCTCCTATAAATCCACACTTATCATTGATTTCTTATTCTTCTAGAAATTCTTGGGGCAATTCTCAAGTGCAATTTCTAACAGTCCTCCTCAGTATGTCCCTTATGGTCGCAAACTTTGTATTGCTTGGAAGAAGAGGTTTCTTCTTGTTTCGATGCCACAATATTATTCTCATTCCACTTCTTTTTATTCTTCCCCTTCCTCTTCTACTCTTGTAGTTTTGTTTTCTTGAGTGTTCCTAGTTGTTGCTTATGCTTATCTCCTTTGAGGTATTGTGCCTAAATACTAGCCTCATCAATTGTCTTTGGTATAAAAAACATAAATTGAATTCGAATCTACGAAAGCAATGACCCCACATACTTTATCAACATTTCAGGACTTTTGAGCCATACTCCCATTTGGATGACTCTCTTCCTGAATTCAATGGTAAATTATTGCACTAACAGTCCTTGTATCTGCCTGAAATAATGTCAGACTATCTGTTGGTGCTCCTCATATCTAATTGTGTAGAAATATGTTTTGGTCATGTTCTTGAACACTTCCCATTTTTTGACCGATGGCTCATTCTCTAGTGTTCTTCCTACTACATCAGTCTCCCACAATGCCAAGGCATGGCCTTTAAGCTTCAATCGAGCGAATGAAATATTTTGGTTTCCTCTTACTTCATGTGCACTGAAGTATACCTCCATCTATTGTAGCCACGGGTTTATTTTGATGGAATCCACTTCTATGACATATGGTTTGATTTCCACCTTGGCCTCCACACTGAAAGGTACATGTGTCTTACTATAGTTGCATTTTCCCCATCTCTGGTTCAACCTTGCACTATGCCTCTGGCTTATTTTCTTCTCTCTTGGGCTCACCATGACCAAGATCTATTGATGGTGTTTCCTTACATTGTGCTTCCAACATCTGTGAAACCATTGATGTTAATGTGGCCATTCCCTGCTCAAGTCAGTCGAACCTCACTCTGGGATCTTCATCCTCATTTCCAATTTGATATTTTCCAACCATGTGTGGTTCTTTACTTCACTCTAATCCTGGCAAAAAATATTGTCCACTTCTCTTGTAGCCACTATGGGTACTTACCATACAAGTCACACTAGATGTTTGAAGTCACTTCTATGATACCATCTGATCTGTAAATGGCAAGATCATAACCCAACCACTTCATTGACACAGACCCAAAAGTAATTAATATTATATGTTGTATCTATTGTAAACTAACTCCACCTACCAAAGGACTATTCTTAGCAAAATATTAGGTGGCGGAACTATCTATACACCTAAGTCACCTAGTCACTCAAGCCCCAACCATTTTTTTCAGTACGACCAACTCTCCTCACTGAAAAAGTATCACCTGGATCACCTATGGTCTAATGCCCAAATCTATCATGAAAGGTGTCGGTATTAGAGGGTATATGCCAATGTTCTACCTAGATTCCCAGAATAGTGTGTAGATCGTTCCAAATGAATATTGGAGCAAGAGAAATGTTAGTATAGTCACTTATGATGCTAGGGTTCATGCTTATAAAGGTTGAAAAAAATAATACTAGTGCTAGGGTATTTCCTCTCACTAGGGTTCTACCTTCAAGCTTGGAAAACAAAGAAATAATGTGTGGGGTTTTATCCTCTCTCTTGGGTTCCACACACAAGTTTGGAAAAAAAATAAGAGGTGTGTGGGGTTTTCTCCTCCCTCTAGGTTTCCACACACAGGTTTGGACAACAAAGAATAAGTGTGTGGAAGATAGCAAGTTGATGGAGCATCAATCCACCATACCCAAATGTGGATATGTTGGCAGTGGAGAAATAAATGTTGTGGACAACAAACAAGTTGTGAGTCATTCCAAAACCATACCCAAGCATGGGTAGGTTGGACAACACAGGTAATTCTTTCATGAAATGCCCAAACATAGAGAAATGACCATAGACACGCCTGTAAGGAGAGAGAAAATATCTATTTGGAAAGTTAACCAAACGATTCTATGAGGAGGGTCATGAATTTCCTTTGTGAAGAGAAATAAATAGTATAAAACAATTAGCAGTTGAGACTGGACGCTCCCTCTCATAAATGAGCTCAAGTAGTACTTCACCCAAAGAAGAAAATATAAGACTAGCTAAAACTCACCCATAACCATTTTAGCAAGAGGAATAATCCCAATTTCATGGATTACCAACAATTTTTGTTTTTAATAGAACTACACAAGAGAAATTGAATCGACTAGTTACTCATCACTCAGATGAAGTAGAATAAAAAAATTCATAAGATGATATTTTACCTGAGAAAACCAAATGGGAAAACAAACATCCAATTGGCTTCAGCCAAGATTTTATTATTCAATAATGGG
Source organism: Picea engelmannii (assembly GCA_009831015.1). Lineage (NCBI taxonomy): Eukaryota > Viridiplantae > Streptophyta > Pinopsida > Pinales > Pinaceae > Picea > Picea engelmannii. Next base: position 109,265 of record ML779696.1, on the reverse strand, counting down.
CATGATTGCGGGCTCTCTGGTTCACCTTCTTACTTCTCAATGAAGTCTCTGTAGCATCCTCCTTCCTCTCTTCGCCAAAAGAACCCCTTCTTCATCTCCAAGAAATAGCATATAGGAGATCGAGGGGATAGGTGGAAGGCTAGGCGCCCCCGACTCTTTAGTTTCCCCAAGTTCATTTCTCCTCCTTTCATTGCTTTCTCTTTTGTCTTTTATGAGTATACAGAGGGTCTATGAGTCTTTATTTCTTTAATACATTTTTTTTTTCTTTCATAATCATCTCATGTATCTTACCTTAGGTTTTGATTGAGTGTAGAAATGGACGTAGGTCATGATGGTATGGGGCCCTTCATGCCAATGGACCGGTAAATTATTTATCCAAATCCTTGAACCTTTCCCATGCCATTCCACATAAAATTGTGTGCCTTAACCAATTGTTTCTTGCTTAGATCAAATTCCGATCACTGACCCATGAAACTCTTATAACCTCTAACTCGTATAATTATAAATCTAGGTGTATTATATAACTCCTAACTATTCTAACCCCTAACTAACCCATTTATCCCAACCTAAAATATATAAACCCTATCACACCTAACCAATATTACCCTTAACTAACCAATATTACATGATAAAGATATGTCACTACAAAATTCTATTAGGAGAGGGGAAGAACAAAATTATTAATGTTGAATGAAATTCTGTTAAAGAGATATGTCACCATGAAATTCCATTATAGGGCTATGAGCCAGTATTGTAAAAGAGGGAAACATAATAGTGAATCTACACAGAAAAGAAGTAGTGTAATTGAACATTTTCTTTCTGCACCTCTACAAGTATTCACTTTGGTTTACTCTCAAAATAATATGCATAACAAGCTCAATGTATCTTTTGATAGTATAATTTGATCTCTGAAGGATAGCTTAATTAAATATTCAAATAACATAGAAATGGATGGGATCTTGTAGCATAATGGAAATTTGGACACCCTATGTGCAAAATGATATACTAGTGTGCACCCAAACAATGTGGATAAAATATTTTCAAGGAGAGGATTTCAAATCTTGGTTGATATGTGGGATCATCAATCACATACATAGATTGAATAAAAGGTATTTAGTTGGATTTATTTCCTTTTAACCCTTGACATGAATGTTTATTTGAAGCTATAGGTTATTACCTAGTATCATGCAATTATTTGATCAAGGATCCATATGAATCATTGTGCATAGTTAATTCTCATTAAGTTAACCGTCAAAGTGATCTAAAAGAGTCCATTGCCATTCAAGTGAGAGATAAATTCAACACCAATAGATTGGATAAATTAATCTTGTACAACATGTTCTTTCATTGTCAAAGCCTCTTGAGAATTGGATTAAGTATTGTTTATTAACGATCAAGCGAACTATGACAAACCTTGTGTCTCAAGTTATTTAAGCTAACCTAGCCAAGTCACTTAAGCCAACCTAGCTCCTTCAACTACCAATGGATAGAATATTGTGACAAGAAAAGGGTAAACTTGCAATATATATATATATATATATATATATATGGTCAATTGGGTTTAGCTTGGGTAGTTGGGAGGAATGATTATTATCCTCCTCACCTAGATTCAATTCTCACAAGTGACATGTTGAGCTCACAACAAGTATATTGTTGTAATGAATTCAAGCCTTATTGTTGTTTGGCCTCATACCCTGAAGATTCTAGGGTTTACGTTGAATACCATCCTCAAAATGAGAGGAAATACTTGGTGTATTTCCATGGACTTGTAACACACACACACACACACATAGGAATAGGTAACTGAATTTGGTTGGTTTCCACACTTGCGCTAATAATCAACACCTCTAAAAAAATGAGTGAGTTGACTATCAAATCATGTTACCCTCTCCTAAATGCTCCAAAAACATGCCCCATAAAAAATATGCATATCTACATTCTAGTGCTTGAAGATTTCAAAGCATGTAAGAATTAATGTTTTCTTTATAGAAATATTTAAAGATTTTAAGATGTCAATCAACTATTTGAATGTTAAAGTTGGTTTGTCGGAAGTTTTTTCTCTCATCTTAGTTTATGGAAATTGCATTTGTCTACTTGTTCGAGTGAGAATATGGATGGAAATTGCAAAGGGTTAGTAATCAACATCAATCTGGGGACGACATACTCGTGTCGGAGTGTGGAAAAATGGTAGGGTATATTTATTATGGATATAATAGTACTCAGATATGTCCCAAATACAACTACAATATGATATGGATATAAATCTATAAATACTACTCAAATATGTATGGCCCTATATCCATTGAAATATAGAAAAACAAAAAGATGAAAAACCCTTAAAAATAAAGTGAACACATCAAAATAAAAATGAATAGGATATATAGATATATAGATAGATGTTGACATTCCTACTACAATGCCCAAAACTCCCATGTAACTCATTCACACAACTTGAGCAACCAACCACCTATTACCTAGAGAAGAGACAAACTCATTAGCGAGTGAACCCGTCTGGTACTAGGGTAACCCCATACCTAGAGAAGAAATAGAAGCCACTAGAGAAGAGACAAGAAGCAATAGTCCTTGACCACAGGGGACCATAATCTCAGAATATCAGCATAGCAGGGGGTATAAATGTTTCCTAAATTGGGGAGTCCACAATCATTTCTTGATGTTGATTTTGATTTAAAGATGGAGGGAGAAGAGGTGATATATTTGTTATGTTTTGGTGTAATAGAGAGTTCATTTAATTCTGATTCATTTGGAGCTATGCATGTTTCCTCCCAAACTCCTTCAATTCTTCAAGCATGGTTGTGTTACATCATTTTCATTAGGGTTTCTATGAAATTACAAACCACCTCCCCTCATCCTACTTTTCATGTCATTTATGTTATTGTATTTGTTGTTTAACCAACCCTAGTTGTTTTGGGGTCTTTACTCCAACCAAATTCCTCAAGTTACAAGCTTGTTTGGGCATGATTTCATTGCTTTCTTAGCTCTGAGTTTGTTTGGTGTTGATTTGTTCCCTTAGATGACCATCACCTATGCATTTATACAAAATAAGGGCCCCTAATCGAGACCTATGTGTATTCTCCTTGCATGATATAAAATTTTACTTTAGAACATGGCCCATGTCACTTCATGAAAGTGTATATGTATTTTTTTTTATTTGAGGTCATGGGTGTGAGAAAATATTTCTTTGGCTATGAATTTCACCCTCATCATTTTGTCTTTGTTTTGGTTAGGTGCTACTTTGAGCCTGCCTTATATGCACAAAATTTAGGGAAGTAATAAGGCACGCCAATAGTGATTTATCTTTAATAGCTTATTGCACCTGATTTGCCATTATTTTTGGATACCTATTTTCCAAACACTTGAGGATTTTGAAAAAGAAATGGTTGTTCAACACATATAAATCATTCACATAATTATCTTTCCAGGCATTTGGATACCATTATATAACTGGGGTGTGAAGCCTCTTCATTATTCATTTTATTAGCATTCTGAGAGTATCCTTGTATAATAATACATAAAAAATATAAAAAAAAACATAGGAAACCATATCAAATGATATGTCTTGGGGTAATTTAAAGGATTATTGGTATATATGGTTGTTGAAAATTTGGGCCAAATGAGTTTGATAACATGGGTAGAGACCCATTTGATAAGATAAAGCATGTAACTTGACATGAATATAGTATTTTCTTCTCCGAAGACCTTACATACAATTGTGATAGTTACACAAAATGATTGCAAAACCTTCCGGCTTTACCAAAAAGAAGAAGATCACCATACAAGCTTTGTGTAGAAAAAGTGAATATTATAATAAAAATGATGCATAAAAAAGAGTATCCAAAGTGGTGGAGACCACCAAAGTTCATACTTAGAAGTTGTTCAAGGTTGTTGTTTATCATTAGCCATAGTTTGACCATACCATCATTCTACTACACCATGTACTAATCATAGTAATTATATGTATAATAAAATATACAAAATTTCATCAATAATAAATTATAATTTTTATGTTCCTATAATATGATCAAGGCGACTTATAAATGGTTTGATTTTATTATAAATGTGGGTCCTACTCAACCATGTGCACAAAGGCACCTTTCACATTCTCTACAACAATGTCCATCAAGAGAAGAAGAGCATCAAGAAGAAGATTACAACATCAAAATTATGGACATAATGGAAAAATAAAATAAAATGAGGAAATAGTGTAGTAGACATAAACATGTTGTGATGTATGATTGAAATGCATCGACATATAATTGGTACATTTGATGATCTTTTATATTACTTTTTATTAGAATAATGATGTTTTAATTTTAATTTTCCCCCTTCGACCCTATGGTGTGTATATGCATTCTTTTTTTAATTAAAATGGCATGGGGAAATGAGATTGATGTGAAGGTAGGGGGGATGGACCATATGAGTTCCCACCTTCTCATGGTTGGCCTTGTTAGTAGATAATAAAGTATTCTCAAATCCAAGAGATGTTCAAGGTAGTAATGAAGTTGCCACATCATGAGCCAATAAAATGAGCACAACCCTTAAATAATTTATAATTAGGTTTTCATTTAGTTCCTATATTTTCTTTTTTTGGTCATATGCATAACAAATTAGATGGTAATCAATATTTGTGGTTTCCATTGTAGGTGAATTTTGGGACAACAATGGATTATGAGATGAGTCAAAACTAGGACAAAGTGGCATCACACAATGTGTTCAACAAGCTCAACATTGGTTATTAACTTTGAAATTGTGAGTGATATAGTTTTTTTGTGGCTTCTATAATGTTTTTGTTTTTGGGTAGTGAATTCAAATTCTACTAGGTTTAGCCATTTTGTTTTTCATGTGACAAGCATTGATTTTTAATATATAGATAAAAATGTTATCATGGAGAATGAAAGGGATGGAAATAAGGTTACATAGGACCTTATATAGATACATTGTTATCATGCACATGATCTCCAAAAGGATGGAAATAAGGTTTCATAGGCCTATGTTGTTGGTTAGAAATTATATATATATATATATATATATATATATATATATATATATATATATATATATATATATATTAGTATTGACAAACGAAATAGTTTTTAAGTCCACCCATTACTTGCATCCATCATTGGAATGTTGTCAACTACTATACAATCTGTTATTTTTTATTTTGAAGGTCTTTGCACTTAATTCATCAACATATTAGGTTTGTATTTTCAAAAATTGAGATTTACGAGCTATATCTCTTATAAATTTTAAATTCCAGTTTTTCTAACCCATGCTATTTGAATAAGTTGTGATTCTAGGAAATTTCTAATCTACAACATGCTACATATCATTGTTTTAGTGGCTATAGAACCTTGTTTTTTGAAGTGTTTTCAACATGCTATGCATCCGTGTTTTCAATGACTATAGAGCCCTATTTTTTGAAGTATTTTCAGCATGATACAAATCCTTGTTTTCAGTGGTTATAGAAGCCTACTTTCAAAAATAACATTTTAATTGGTTACAGATCACATTTTTGTGGTTGCAGAACATTGTATCAATGTAGATACTATCACTTATATATATATATTTTTTTTTTTGTAAATAAAAAAGAGGGACCTTATATTAAATCACAAGTTTACATCTTTGCAACGCTTGGCAACCACCTGTTCCACCACAGGAGGGAAACCAGAATAGGTGGCTCCAAGCAGTTTTGATTCTATCATACCTTACAAAATTTTTACAAAAATTGAGCAGAGAATTGCTAGTGTCTACAGGAACCTTGTTCCATCTATCTAACCTAGGGATGGCCTCATTTAGAGCCATCATTACTAAGAGAATTACACAACCAAAAGGAGTGAAAACTATCTTAACACTATCTACTGTATGACTGAAATTGACAAGAAATTGGTAATTGGGGTGAGCCACGTCATGCCATGGGAGAACCTGGATGTCCATGAATAGTGTATGTCAGGATGAATCTTTTCTTGCATGTTGGACAATGGGATTGCACTGGAGCATCTGTGAATGCCTCGAGCAACATGTCCAGTCATTGATTGATGACCCCCTGGCCATGCACCTGTTCGTCCTGCCACTGACGAATGTCGAAGAGGAGCTCAAGATTCTCCTCTGCCAGATGATAGGAAGAGTGTGAGACCTCTTCTCCCTTATCCATTCCATCGTCTTCCACTACAGATGAATCCTTTCCCACTTCTGTCAATTGCACACTTGGAGGGATTTCCTCCTCCACGATACAACTCTCGTCCCCGTAGTAAGGCTCGCCCGGCTTGAGAACTGGAGGGCCGAGAAGGCTGGTGATGGTGGGGAGGCACACCTCTAAGGGTGACGTTGTCATGTTCACTGAGCTTGGGCCAAGATGTAAGGCTGGAGGTGCCACCTCCTCTTTAATAGTGGCGAGGCTGAGATGCAAAGGCGGAGGAGGCGCCTCTTCTTTCACAGCACTATGGATAAAATGGAGAGTGCGTCGAGGAGGATGGGGTCTCCATTTTTCAGCTTGTGCAGGGTTCTCTTAGTACTCTGAGTGGTGTTGTGGGAATGGGTGAAGTGAGAAATAAGAGCGCGTTGAGAGACAGTGACTCCGGTGGCCCGAGTGAGGGTGTTTGTTTTTCTAGCACCCCTCTTGGGCTTCCCATGCTCTCAGGGCATGTTGGGAGGAGAAGGGGGATGGAGGGGGTGAGAGGGGGTGTTGGGGCTAAATTGGTGGTGATTTGAGGCCAAGAGAATGCACAGGGTGAAAGAAGTGATACCAGGAAAATCATGAGGTCCAAAGAGCTCTGTGTGGTGAGCACACTAGGTGAAAACCAAATAGAAATGCATGTCGGGGTTTCCTTTAACTCTGTGAGTAACCAGAGATGCCTCTCCCATCGCCATTAATGACCGACGGGTCTTATGCAAGTAGCTGGTACCATAAGTCTGGCTAGATCGCTCATCTGAGAGCTCAACCAGGCACACTAAATTAACTCTCTACATGGTGTAAGCCATGGGAAGTTATTGTTGTTGGGGTGACAACCTAGGATAATAACCCCCTTGGCCAGTCCAATCTAGTTGTCCCCCTCCTCGTTCCAAGTGGAACCCCATCTAGGTGTGGGTCATCCCTTCGGGCCAACTCTTTGCAATGAGTCCAGATTATTGAGTTCTAGGGACTCTTGGTGTTTGTGAGGGTAATATGTTGCTTGAGGTCCACTCCTGCATTAGATAGACTGTCTACCACTTTATTTGCATCATGTATCACATGAGAGGTGATACTAGTTAGAGAGGGTTTGAGGAGTGATTGAAAGTTGTGGAGGGGACCCAGTAGGCGCCAGCTGGGGGTGATCCTTTCTGGATTCCTTCCATTAAGGATTTTGGAAGCCAACTCAATTATGACTTTGGATTCTCCTTAAATGACTAGGCAAGTGAGATTGTAGTCCTGAGCCAGTTGAATTCCTCTGATTAGACCCCAGATTTCCATTGAGTTGTTGGTGTTGAAGCCCATGTTTTTAGTTGTGATGTTGTGGATTCGACCTTGGTTTTCCCTTATCACTGCTCCTGCCTTGGAGGGGCCTGGATTGCCTTTAGAAGCTCTGTCAAAGTTGATTTTGTGGAACCTTGGTGAAGGGGGAGACCAAATCGAGGGGTTGATGGTTAGGGAAGTGGATGGGAGCTGGGGAGGGAAGTGGAGGAGGAGAGAGTGAGGCCCCAGGAGTTGAATACCAAGTTCTCTCCGGGGTTAGTGGGGAGGTATTCTTTGGTCCAGGGATGGAGATGGAGGGTTTCTTGAAGGTGTGAGTGGATGATAGACCAGATGTTGGCTGAGGGGGAAGGATGTGAGTGAAAGACTCTTCTATTTCTTTCTTTCCAAAGTTGCCAAACTAAGAAACCTAGTAGGAGTTGCCACATTTTGTTCAGTAGTTGGCTTTTGTAGGGTCTTGATCCCCAATTTATGATCATGTTTATTATGTTGCCTTTATCTCTATTTTATCTTCTCAGGAGCTGTGTGGCGTGGTCCCATATTTCTTCACTAATGGTGCAGTTATTTAGGAGGTGCTCCATAGTTTCTTCCTGTTGATGACAGAGATGGCAGATCGAGGGGCCAATAAAGCCTCTTTTCTGGAGATTGTCCTAGGTAAGGATCTTGTTTTGGAGAAGGAGCCAGAGGAACATTGAGATTTTAGGCCAGAACTTGGATTTCTAGACTGTAGTCTAGATGGGGTCCTTTGGCAGAGATTGAAAACGTTCCTGTAGAGTGTATCCTTCTTTGAGAGTGAAGTTTCCATGAGGTGAGTTCCCCCATCGTAGAATGTCGGGATCGTTGCTTGTGCGTATTCTTCATGGGGAGATTGCTTGTGTCAAATTCTGCAGGTTGCAGTTCTCTGCTATCTGTAAATCCTGATGCGTGGATTTCCACGTTCTCCAGGTAGAGTTGTTTGGGGTGGGCACCTACATGTCAGCTACCTTGGCAGTGGTAAGATTGTGTATCTGATTTTCATAGTGCAACAGATTTTCTTTTGATTAGAGGGGTGGCAGTTGTTGCCAGGAGTCAGTCCAGAACAAGGCATTTAGACAATTGTAGATTTCCCAGAAGCCATGTTCCTGGATAAGTGGTCTATTCCTCCACGTTGTGTTCCAGATGTTAGACCCTTGTATTTTGTCCTACATCTTGATCCAGTGGTCTTGTTGAGTATCTGGAGCATATTTGTGTTTCCAAAAATTGGCCCAGATTTTTGTGGGGGTTTTGAGCCATCTCCACCATATTTTAGCTCCCATTGTGTTGTTGAGTTTACCAGGGTCACGAAGGCCTAGGCCCCCTAGAGATTTTGGTTTGTAGACTTTGTCCTAGCTAACCAGAGCCCATTTTTTGTCTAGGTTGTGACCATGCCAGAGGAAGTTCCTCTATAGATTTTGAATTTTCTTTATTACAGATTGGCGGGCATCTAGAGACGAAAATAGGTAGGCATGTATGGCTTGGAGAATGGATTTTAGAAGGGTGGTTCTTGCTAGGAGGTTGAGGGAGCGGAAGTTCCAGGTGCTGAGACAGTTGGAAATGGAGAGTAGGAGGGAATCCCAGGAGAGGTTGTGGGATGCCGAGTTCGAGAGGGGGAGGCATAGGTATTGAGTTGGTAGGGTGCAGACGGGAATGGATAAAAGCTGGGAGATATGTTGTTGGATGGTCTCTAGTGTGTTCAAGAAGAACAGTTGAGGTTTATCTAGGTTGAAGGAAGTACCAGTGGCTTCCCTGAAATCATTTAGGATGGAGCTGATCTTGTTAGCTTCTTGCGTGGTGGGGGTGTTCATGAGCATTGTGTCATCTCCAAATTGACTATGTGAGGTTGCGGGTTGAAGCCCATGGAGAGGGAGGTCTTGCAAGGATTCATTTTCAATGGAGGCTTTTATGTAGCGTCTCAGGACCTTCGCAATTATTACAAAGAGGAAAGAGGAAAGAGGGTCTCCTTGCCTGATTCCCCGAGAGGGAGAGAAGGGTTGGGAGGGGGTTCCATTGAGCAGGATTGAGAAGAAGGATAAGGTGATGAGGTTCATGATCCAGTCTATCTAGTCGGTATTGAAACCAAAGGCTGTTAAGACAAGTCTTATGTATTGCAAACTTAGTTTATCAAAATCTTTGGAGAGATCAAGATTTAGAAGTATACATGGAGTGCATGTGATTTTGAGTGAGTAGATGACTTCGTGGACCAAAATGACGCTATCCATGATTTATCTTCCTTCAACGTACCCTGATTTCTCCTTTGAGATGATGAAGGGGAGGATTGGTTTGATTCTTAGAGCTATGACTTTGGAGATGATTTTGTAGATCACATTGCAGAGCGTTATGGGTTTGAAATTCTTCAGATTGGTGACCCTATCCTCTTTGGGTATTATAATCAGGAAGGTGGCATTGAGGGATGGGAGGACCTTGCCAGAGCTGTGAGATTCCTCAACCAGTTTCTAGACTTCTTCCCTTAACATTGGCCAGCAAGAGTGGAAGAAGTCTATTGTGAAGTCATCTAGACCTGGAGCCTTGTCTGTGAGTATCTCATGTATGGCCTGATAGACTTCATCCTAGCTTATGGGGGTCATGAGGGCCTCATTTTTTTCCTGGGTAATGAGTGTCAGGATGTTAGTTGGCACTCTTCCAATTTCTTCAACGCGATCCCCCAGGGGCTCTGAGAGGAGATCGTTGTAGTATCCAATGAGCTCCTTTGTGATGTCCTGGTGGGAAAGAAGGGTGGTGCACTGAGTGTTTTACATCATTGTTATGCGGTTGATAAAGCACTTGTGGATCATGGAGCGATGGAAGAATTTTTTGTTTTTTCCCCCTTCTTTGAGCCATTGGACCCTGGATTCCTGCCTCTAGAGAATTTCTTCCTGTTTGAGCCTTTATTCCAGCTACTGCTTGATGTGTTATTCCTCATGTTCTTGAGTTGGAGTGTACCTGGTTTGAATAGCCTGCATCTGTAGGGCTTCAAGTTTCTGTTCCAGGAGTTTTATTTCTTGGAAGATGTTTCCAAAGAATTCTTTGTTCCACTTTCGCACTTGTTGTTTGAAATATTTGAGATTTTGCTGAAAGCAACACATCTTGGTTCCCTTTTGGATTTCAGTCATGTTCCACCAATGACAAGCCATTTCCTGGAAATCCAGATGGGAAAGCCAAAACTTTTCAAATCCGAAGGGTTTAAGCTTTGGGGTGGCCGTAGTGTCAACCCAGAGCTGTACCAGCCAATGGTCCAAGCCTGCTTTGGGGAGGATGTTGGACTCTATTAGGGGGCCTTCCAAGAGAAGGGTCTCTGAGAGAAGAAATCGATCTAGCCTACATGTGATTTGTTGGGGCCCCAATCGCTTGTTAGTCTAGGTGAAGGTGTCATTGCCATTTTCGATATCTACCAGTTTGTGTTGATCTAGGAGCTCCTAGAATTTTATGCTATCTTGTTCCAATCTCTTCTTCCCGCCTCTTTTTTCCTCCAGAGTGAGGATCATGTTGAAGTCTCCCCCAACAATCCACCTTTGGTTTTTTACTATGGAGTTGATATAGGCTATGCTCCGAAGAAAAAGGTATTTGTCCTGAATGTTCTGCGATCCATAGGCATTAGTGATCAACCTGTCTTTGTCAAAGCCTATGGCCCGATAGTGGGTTGTGAGAGTTCTTGAAGTGGAAAAACGGTGGTCTAGAATGACCGTGTCTGGGTTCCAGAGAATAGTAAGGCCACCTACAACGCCTTTCAAGTCTGTATGGTATGAGTTGCAAGTGCACCAACATCTTTTGAGTATTTCTTCCATGCCCTTCCCTACGCATTTGGTTTCTTGGAGAAGGAGAATGTATGAATCTTCCATTTTGATGTAGTTTCGGAGAATCCTTTGCTTGGATCTTCCATTTAGGCCTCTGATGTTCCAAGTAATGACCTTCATGGTTAACAGTTTGATGGGTGGGAAAAGGATCTCTCTAAGAGATTGTGTATCTGCCCTGAGTTGATCATGTAGTTATCGACTTCCTTTATGAGCTTCTGCGTTGTTTTTCTACCTCGTCTTTTGTTCTCCTTTGGGTTTCTTCATTGGTTTGAGTTTGTGTCTCCTATGATGCCTAGTCGTATAGTGGCCCCTGCTGATGAGTCCAAAAAGACCTTGTGGACTTTTTTGAGATGATATTTTGATAGAGTTTGTAGGTCTTTTTTGTTGAGTGCTTCTTCCAGTCTTTCTAGGTCTATTCCTGCTAGGTCATGTTCATCCATTTCCATGACTGTGTCTTCTTCCTTTCCTGGTTCTTTTCCTGAGTCTAGGTAGATCTGTGGATCGCCTCGGATCCCCAAAGTCCGGTGCTCCTTCGATTATTGGTTTTCCTTGTTATTGTTTCCTTCTGTCCCCGTCACCTTGTGGGGGTTTTTGACTTCTTCTGCCTATGGGAGATTGATTAGGGCTTCGAAGGAATTGGTGTTGGGATTTTTCCTGCTAGTGTTGGTAACATGTTTCTTCTATGTTTGTCTCCTGCAGTTCTGCACCTGAGTGAATCCATCCTTTGGTTTTTCTTCCTCTGATGTCTTGGAGGGGGCATTGAGGAGGAAGTCTCTGAAGATGTGTCCATGCTCATGACACTTTCATCACCTGAATGGTATTTGTTCGTACTCTATGGTTTGAGCCCATTCCTCATCCTGGTATTCTAGGGTAACCATTCATGGGAGGGCATTGGATATGTCCATGTAGACACATATTCTGGCATATGAGGTGTATCTCCTTTGCTTGGTAACTTCTGAAGACTTGACATGCTTTCCTAGGGTGTTGTCGATTCCTGATAAAATTTCTTCTAACCAAAACTCCTGAGGCAAAGAATAAAGGCAGATCCATACCAAGGCATAGGCAAAGTTTTCCTTTTCTGGGCAGAAGCATTCAGTCCAGAAGTGCAGATAGAGTCCTATCGAGTTGTAGAAATAGGGTCCTCCTTCGAAGATGCGGTCTTTGTCCTCCAAGTTGTAGAATATGACTGTGAAGAACCCTTTGGAGCTCAGTTGGAGCTCGTAATCCCCCTTGGGATTCCACCAGGCTTTGATCCATCGAACCAAGTCTATTTTCGAGGGCCAAAGGCCTAGGAACTTTCCTATGAGGGTGTGGTCTCTCATGAACTGAGTGTGTTCACCTATTTTGTTTATCTTTATGACGTATCAGGGCGTAGTCAAGGCCTGAGCTGATTTTGGATGTGAGCTCTCTGCATCCATGTATGTACCTGTGCTTCCATGTGTTTCTTCCTGCAGGTATTGTTCTCGTAGGTGCAGAGGCGGTTCAGAGGACGATTGACGCGCGCAAACATTCTCGGGGTCATTTGTTGCAATATTGTGATATGAGGGGGCTTTCACCCCCCATTATGCATTCATTTTGTTGATCCAGTCAGAAATCCTATGCAAAATGTGGCAGGTGCATGCAGAGGTGGTCGATGGATGAAGGGGTGGGGGTACGCTGAAGCATGAAACCCTAATTGTCGATACTTATATTTTCATATTGGCATAAGCTTCTAAATGAAAAGATTTGGAAAATTGAACCAACAAAAAAATTGGAAAACTTGATTAAAAATAACATTAGTTCAGTAAACCACCATTATATCATGAGATATTTATGTTTTCCTAAATGAGTAAGAATTGTAAGTTCTTGAGTAGGAATTGTATAACATTTAGATCGTGGAACTTTTGTTAAGATTTAAAAGTACTTCCTAGTCTAAATTGTGTGCTCATTTAATCAAATGTACTTAAATCATTTTCTTGTTTACTTAAAAGGTTACAGGTCATTGTAATTCCCTTGATGAATGAGGTAATACATGGTGATCTTTTATTGATTGATATTTGCTAAATTTCTCTTGATTGACAAAATTAGGCACTTGTTCTTTCACATGAACATTGTTGTTCAAATGTCCCTCATTTAAGAAAACTTGTTAGCTGTAGATATTAGGGATTAGGGGTTTAAAAGGATATCAATCTTCTTATATATTCTTATATTAATATAAGTTCTATAAATTTAGTTTTTAGGAAAACACAATTTAAATAAAGAATGATTCCAGTCTTGCATATACTACATTGCATTGTTCAAAACAGAAGACCCTCATTTGAATAAATTATTTTAATCCAAAAAAACGCATCATTGGTTATTGGATGTTTGTTTGATGTTTAATTCAATTTCACACATATTTGTTGATGTATGTTTGATGTCTTAAACATTGATTATTCAACATTTATATCAGTTAGACATTTGATATTCAACGGGTAAGGCTTCTTCAATGCTTTTTAAAATATGGAATTTGATGCTACATGGATGTGTGGAACATTGATTTGATATTGAACTAGTGTTGGTTAATGAATTGATAATGGACATGAAATGATAAACTTTGATGTGGTTATTATTTGTTTGCTAACATGTGGTCGACATTCAAATTGCAGATTTGATGTCAAGTTTGTTAGAAAAACAGGACCACGGAGCAATAAAATAAAACAAATGCAGAAACAAAAACACAGAAGACACACAATACAAGAGAGAGACAGATTTACGTGGTTCACCCAGTGTGGGCTATGTCCACCAGAGAAATTGCCAGGTCCTTCCTTTATTATTATCCAACAAATGAAGGGATACAACCTACAGCAAAAACTCGTTGTAACTTCCTCTTCTTTCTCTCACAGTCTCCTCTCTCATAATACAATATTCACCCTCATACATAGCCGCAATACATTTCCCTCATAAAAGAGGGTTGCCTTCTAGGGCAAAAAACCCTAACATAATCTCTACCGTTAGACCTGTGACCTTACAATGAACGGTCCAGATTTACAATGAAATTACAATATACTTTTATAAGGCAATTTTTGCTTCGAGGGACGTTGCCCGCTTGCCCCCAGACCCCCCAGCCGGGGGGATGTACCCCCCGGACCCCGCAGAGGGGGTTCCCCCCCTCTGCACTCCCCCGCGTGGAAGAGTGTACATACTTCTGGGGTGTAAATACTTCATGGGGTATAAACACAGTTGAAAGCAAGGACCTCTGAATCAGGAAGATAATCAGGCTCCACAACCAACAATCTCCCACTTGGA
>ML779696.1:71660-90832 GCA_009831015.1 Picea engelmannii | reverse complement strand
AAAAACACAGAAGACACACAATACAAGAGAGACACAGATTTACGTGGTTCACCCAGTGTGGGCTACGTCCACCAGAGAAATTGTCAGGTCCTTCCTTTATTATTATCCAGCAAATGAAGGGATACAACCTACAACAAAAACCCATTGTAACTTCCTCTTCTTTCTCTCACAGACTCCTCTCTCAGAATACAATATTCACCCTCGTACATAGCTGCAATACATTTCCCTCATAAAAGAGGGTTGCCTTCTAGGGCAAAAAAACCTAACATAATCTCTACCGTTAGATCTGCGACCTTATAATGAACGGTCCAGATTTACAATGAAATTACAATATACTTTTATAAGGCAATTTTTGCTTTGGGGGCTTTGCCCCCGAACCCCTGCTGGGGGCCCGCTTGCCACCAAACCCCCCAGCCGGGGGGATGGACCCCGCAAAGGGGGTACCCCCCCTCTGCACTCCCCCACGTGGAAGAGTGTACATACTTTTGGGGTGTAAATACTTCATGGGGTATAAACACGGCTGAAAGCAAGGACCTCTGAATCAGGAAGATAATCAGGCTCCACAACCAACAAAGTTCATGTTGATACAAATGAATAGTGGACATGAAATGAAAACAATTAATGAGGTTAGAGTCAGTGATTCAATGTGTAGTCGACATTCCAAACATCAAATATGTGACATAACAAGCTCAATATCAGTGTAATATTAAGGATAGTCAAGTTCAACGTTTTAAACGTTGATTTCACATCAAATTTTGAGCCCAAATGTAGTAGTGACTATTATAATCACTAGTTGACTTTACATTAAAATATTTAATTTACTTTATGGGGAATAACTAATTTGGATCTTTCAAGAAAAAGTCAACTTCAATCAATTGAGACATATTACATGGACATTTTACATGTTGACCAAGTCGACAATGGACGTTGGGCAAAAATCACATACAACACTCTTTTGCATACCTAGCCAATGTTTGAGATAGCATCACATGGCTAGCTCCACATGTGTGAGTAGATAGATGTTAACATGGCTTCCACTTAGTATTATAATAATTAGTGTTAGTGATGTAGAAGAAACATCCATCCCATATTATGTTGTAAAATGCACCTATCAATATAAACACACTCACACATATATATTGTATTTATATTTTTTTGGATCATATTTAATTTTTGGGGGTTTTTTCCTCCTCAAACCAACACTCTTAATCCTTCTCCAACTTATCCTCATACTTAACCAACTTTATCATTTTATCCTTTTATAAGTCAAGTTAACACTTAATTAAATTACTTCATCATTTTATCTTTTATAAATCAAGTTAACACTTAATCAAATTTCAAAATAATTTTAATTAACACTCATCCAATTCAACTTAAATTTAATAAAATCCTTAGCTGGGAGATTTAAAACAACATTGCTTTTATTTTATTTACAAAATGAAAATTAACTAAATTAAAATAATTTTAATTAACACTCATCCAATTCAACTTAAATTTAATAAAATCCTTAGCTGGGAGATTTAAAACAACATTGCTTTTATTTTATTTACAAAATGAAAATTATTTCATTTATAATTAAACATTAAACATTTAGATAATAATTATTTCTTACATAGAAGGAAAAAATAATTCATTGTGGACCTAGACGGTGATGAAACTATGGATAAATGAATATAAATGAGTTTTTATATTATTAATAATTGTTAAAATAAAAGCATTGAGAGGTCTTCGTTATTGATGGTCTCTGTCTTAGCAATGATTTGCCCACACGTACATGTTGAGCCTCATCATCAAAATGATTTGCCCACAATTTTGCCTTTCAGGTACATGTTGAGCCTCATTCAATTATCCTTTAAATAAAATTATGTTTCCTGGATAATCGTCTGAATAAAGTTATGTTTTATTGATTTGTATATTTTTTTCAAAGATGAAGTATATGATAGTGTTGTATTGGTGGGTTAATGTGTTTCAGACTGTAAAATAAAGTTTTATTGATTTGTATATTTTTTTCAAAGATGAAGTATATCATAGTGTTGTATTGGTGGGTTAATGTGTTTCAGACTGTAAAATAAAGTTTTATGTGATCTTACAAACCTTGAAGAGACCATTAAATCAGTGCAAATTAATGATTATGCTTTTTTATTATTCAATTATATCTAAATAATAAATGAAAAATGTAAATGATTTTGCAATTTATGATGTCACCTTTATTCAATATGTTTTCAATATCAAAATGAAAATAGTACCAAGTATATTTAGACTTCATAGCAATGAAAAAATCATAAAAAAATTAAAATTTGGAGAGTCCATGTAACAACCAGTTTGTTGGAAAGCATTTAATTCTACTACAAGTGATATAGGTGGTATATATATCTATTCAATATATATTTGTGTATATATCAAAGTAATCCAAAAATATATACACTAGTCACCACAGCATTGAATACTACCCAACACATTGATTATTATTAGAAGATTGTACAAAGAATGTTGGGAGATTCACAGGTATAAAAATTTCTAATGGGTTGTACATCACACACTTATTCTTTGTTGATGATATCCTAATTTTTTGTGATGGTACGAAGCGAGAAGATGACATTTTAATTGAGGGACTCACTCTGTTTAAAAAAGAAACTGGTATGTTGATAAATGAACAAAAATCTAGTCTACTCTTTTCTCTAGTCGAGGCAGAGGTTATACAACATTTTTTGGCTCAACTCCCTTTCCAGATCTAGGGGATGAAATATCTTGGTTTTCACTTAAAACCCAATGATTACCAGAATACTGAATGGTTGTGGAGTTTGGCTAAATTGGAAAAAAGATTAAAAGTTTGGAGCTATAAATGGTTCTCTAGGGCTGGGAGATTAGTTCTGATCAAGTATCAAGTCGATATTGGAGGCAGTCCCAGTATATTGGATGTCCCTCTCTTGGATTCCAAAGGGTGTTCTTGAGAAAGCTAGAAAATTGTCTTTCTATTATCTGTGGAGGGGAAATTAGGAGAAACAGGTGATGCCTTGGGTTCGATGGGAGAGAATTGCAAAAACAAAAGCTATCGGGGGTTGGGGTCTAAAGAATATTTTATTGTTTTCTAAAGCACTAGCAACAAAATGTGTGTGAAGATTGATTACCAAAAAAAACTTATGGACCAAAGTAGTCATCCAAAAATATGTGGCTCCTCTCTCTTTATTGGGGTGGCCCAGGCATCCAGGACTAAGTGCAACGGAGATCTCTGTTATGTGGAAGGCAGTTCTTAAAGCTTTTGAGATGGTGGGGAATGGTTTAGCCTGGAGAGTTGGGTCTGGAAACTTGCTTAGGATTGGTCTAGACCCCTGGGCAGGTAGTTATAGAGAGAACATACTCACTACAGATTTATGCTCCAAATTGGATCAAGGGGTGTATTTCTACCTGGCACAGGTTAGGGACCCTCTCGCCACAAATATTTGGAGCCAAGGTTGGAAAAACAGGAAAATGTTGGGCTTATAGGCGGTAGACTTATTATTTTGGGATAAGTATACCCATGCTCTTAGGAGAGCGAATATTCGTCTGTCGGATCAGGATGATGAACTCCTTTGGGATGGGGACCCAAGAGGGGTATACACCCCAAAAGCAGGTTATGTGCAGTTGAGTATTGATTACTTGCAAAAAGAAGTTAAGTGGTGGTGGAGAAAACTATGGAAACAAAGGTGCCCAACTAAGGGGAAACTTTTGGTATGGTCTATTCTAGAGAATAAAACTCCAACGTGGGATATCCTTCAAAAGAGATAATTCAATGCTCCAAGTTGGTGTTCACTTTGTAAAGAACAGGAGGAGACCGTCGATCATCTTTTTATGTGATTTCCTTTTACCATTTCAGTGTGGGCGGAAGAAAACATATTGTGCATCTCCCTTGGTGGTTGGCAAGTCGTATCCTTTAAGGAGGCCTTGAAGGTCTGGCTTTCGTTGAGGACTCCTCAGGAAAGCAAGTCCTTCCCTTTCATTGTTGCATGGAGGATCTGGATGGCTCAAAATTCCTTGATTTTTCGAGATGATATTCAGTCGCCCTTTCATGTGGCTATCAATTGCATTGGAATACTTGCACACTTCAAGTCTTTGGTTAGGGTGGGTCTTAGTAATACTCGAGTGGTTTTGGATGAATAGATAGACAGGGAATGGTCGTGGGCATACTTCGATGGGGCGACTTCGGGTGATCAATTACTTTGTGTGGGAGGGGGGTTGTTTATAATTATCCATACAACATTTTTATCTTCTCAAGGCTGGGTTGGGAGCTGGTTCAAACAATTTCTCTGAGATTATGGCATTAAAAATTTTACTTTTATTTGTTGTGGAAAAGGGATGAAAAACTTTACAGGTTTTTGGGGATTCTTTATTAGTCATCAATTGGGTGAACAAGGTTCAAATTTGTCATATTTCTCGCCTTGTGACAATACTTGAGGAAGTTATGAGGATTATCACTGCTTTTGACTCTATATATTTCTCTCACATCTATAGGGAATGGAACAAATTGGTTGATAGGCTTTCCAAAGAAGCCTCGCAGTTAGACTTTGGCAGTTGGCATGTATCCGAACAATCAGCAGTAGGCAGTTTTGGATACTACAAGCCTTTCCAGGATGGACTATTGTAGGAGGATTTCACCTTTTTTTGGAACTGTTAGTAAGAATATGGGGTTACCTGTATATGCATATTTGTAATACTTTACATAAGAATAATGTTTTGTTTTTTGTATATGGGTTGTGAGACAACTTTGATTCAACATGTGGTAAGTGGGAAAGGAGGGAATATGGCGATATGTCAAAACTGTATTTTTTTTTAAACTTTCAGTAATGGAAGTGATTCCATTAAGATAATGTATACTTGGCTTTTTCTTTTATAGTCAATGTATATCTACGAATGTACTTTTGTACCAAATTAATGAAATTACAAATTTTTCTATGGAAAAAAAAACCCTAACTAACCCATTTATCCCAACCTAAACTATATAAACTCTATCACACCTAACCAATATTACCATTAACTAACCAAAATTCCATTATAAAGATATGTCACTACAAAATTCTATTAGGAGAGGGGAAGACCAAAAGTATTAATGTCGAATGAAATTTCGTTAGAGGGATATGTCACCATGAAATTCCATTATAGGGATATGAGCCAGTATTGTAAAAGAGGGAAACATAATAATGCATCTACACATAAAAGAGGTAGTGCAATTGAACATTTTCTTTATGGACCTTTACAAGTTTTCACTTTGGTTTACTCTCAAAATAATATGCATAACAAGCTCAATGTATATTTTGACAGTTTAATTTGATCTCTGAAGGATAACTTAATTAAATATTCAAATAACATAGAAATGGATGGGATCTTGTAGGATAATGGAAATTTGGACACCCTATGTGTAAAATGATAGACTAGTGTCGACCCAAACAATGTGGGTAAAATATTTTTGAGGAGAGGATTTCAAGTCTTGGTTGATATGTGGGATCATCAATCACATATATAGATTGAATAAAGGGTATTTAGTTGGATTTGTTTCCTTTTAACCCTTGACATGAATGTTTATTTGAAACTATAGGTTATTACATAGTATCATGCAATTATTTGATCATGGATCCATATGAATCATTGTGCATAGTTAATTCTCATTAACTTAATTGTCAAAGTGATCTAAAAGAGTCCATTTCCATTCAAGTGAGAGATAAACTCAACACCAATCAATTAAATAAATCAATATTTCACAACATGGTCTTTCATTGTCAAAGCCTCTTGAGCATTGGATTAAGGATTTCTTATTAACGATCAAGCGAACTCTAACAAAACTTGAGCCTCAAGTCACTTAAGTTAACCTAGCCCCTTCAACTACCAATGGGTAGAATATTAGAATATTGTGACAAGAAAAGGGTGAACTTGGAATATATATATATATATATATATATATATATATATATATATATATATATATATATATATATATATATATATATATATATATATATATGGTCAATAGTTTGGGTATTAGGGAGGAATGATTGTTATCCTCTTCACCTAGATTCAGTTCTCGCAAGTGATATGTTGAGCTCACAACAAGTATATTGTTGTAATGACTTCAAGCCTTATTGTTGTCTAGCCTCATACCCCGGAGATTCTATGGTTTACCTTGGATACCATCCTCAAAATGAGAGGAAATACTTGGTGGATTTCCATGGACTCTGTAACACACACACACACACACATAGGAATATGTAACTAAATTTGGTTGGTTTCCACACTTGTGCTAATAATCAACACCTCTAAAAAAATGAGTGAGTTGACTATCAAATCATGTTACACACTCCTAAATGGTCCAAAAACATGCCCTGTCAAAAATATGCCTATCTACATTCTATTGCTTGAAGATTTCAAAGCATGTAAGAATTAATGTTTTCTTTATAGAAATATTTAAAGAGTTTAAGATGTCAATCAACTATTTGAATGTTAAAGTTGGTTTGTTGGAAGTTTTTTCTCTCATCTTGGTTTATGGAAATTGCATATGTTTACTTGTTCGAGTGAGAATATGGATGGAAATTGCAAGGGGTTAGTAATCAACATCGATCTAGGGACGACATACTTGTGTGGGAGTGTGGAAGAATGGTAGGGTATATTTATTACGGATCTAATAGTACTTAGATATTTCCCAAATACAACTACAATATGATATGGATATAAATCTATAAATACTACTCAAATATGTATGGTCCTATATCCATTGAAAAATAGAAAACAAAAAGATGAAAAACCCTTAAAAATATAGTGAACACATCCAATTAAAAATGAATAGGATATATAGATAGATAGATAGATGTCTTCATTTCTACTGTAATGCCCAGAACTCCCATGCAACTCATTCACACAACTTGAGCAACCAACCACCTATTACCTAGAGAAGACACAAACTCATTAGCGAGTGAACCCACTTGCTACTAGGGCAACCACATACCTAGAAAAGAGATAGAAGCCACTAGAGAAGAGAGAAGAAGAAATAGTCCTTGACCACAGGGGACCACAATCTCATAATATCAGCATAGCAGGGGGGATAAATTTTGTCTAAATTGGTGAGTCCACAATCATTTCTTGATGTTGATTTTGATTTAAATATGGAGGGAGAAGAGGTGATATATTTGTTATGTTTTGGTGTAATAGAGAGTTCATTTAATGCTTATTCATTTGGATCTATGCATGTTTCCTCCCAAACTCCTTTGATTCCTCAAGCATGTTTGTGTTACATCATTTTCATTAGGGTTTCTATGAAATTACAAACCACCTCCCCTCATCCTACTTTTCATGTGATTTATGTTATTGCATTTGTTGTTTAACAAACCCTAGTTGTTTTTGGGTCTTTAATCCAACCAAATTCCTCAAGTTACAAGCTTGTTTGGGAATGATTTCATTTCTTTCTTAGCTCTGATTTTGTTTGATGTTGATTTGTTCCCTTAGATGACCATCACTTATGCATTTATCTAAAATAAGGGCCTGGAATCGAGACCTATGTGTATTCTCCTTGCATGATATAAAAATTTACTTTAGAACATGGCCCATAGCACTTCATGAAAGTGTATATATACTTTTTTTTATTTGAGGTCATGGGTGTGAGCAAAGGTTTCTTTGGCTATGAATTTTACCCTCATCATTTTGTCTTTGTTTTTTTTAGGTGCCACTTTGAGCCTGCCTTATATGCACAAAATTTAGGTAAGTAATAAGGCATGCCAATAGTGATTTATCTTTGATAGCTTATTGCACCTGATTTGCCATTATTTTTGGATACCTATTTTCCAAAAGTGATTTATCTTTGATAGCTTACTGCACCTAATTTGCCATTATTTTTGGATACCTATTTTCCAAACACTTGAGGATTTTGAAAAAGAAATGGTTGTTCAACACATATAAATCATTCGCATAATTATCTTTCCAGACATTTGGATACCATTATATCACTAGGCTGTGAAGCATCTTCATTATTCAATTTATTAGCATTCTTAGAGTATCCTTGTATAATAATACATCAAAAAAAAACATAGGAAACCGTATCAAATGATATGTCCTGGGGTAATTTAAAGGACTATTGGTATATATGGTTGTTGAAAATTTGGGCCAAATGAATTTGATAACATGGGTACAGACCCATTTGATAAGATAAAGCATGTAACTTGACATGAATATAGTATTTTCTTCTCCAAATACCTTACATACAATTGTGATAGTTACACAAAATGATTGCAAAACATCCCCTCTTTACCAAAAATAAGAAGATCACCATACAATCTTTTTGTAGAAAAAATGAAGATTATAATAAAAATGATGCATAAAAAAGAGTAGCCAAAGTGGTGATGATGGGTTATCGTCTCCATGGAAGAACTAACTTAAATTGGTGATTTAATTTAGATATTTCTTAGATATGGATTTATCACATCGGATAGCAAGGGTGTCTAGATCGGTTCAACTTGGACAAGGACGTAAAGACGCGTGTGAATGCAAAGGAGGAGGGTGGAGGCGAGGACGTCTCCTCAGTGCAATATCATCTAGTAATAGGTTTTGTTTGTAGGTAGTAGTTGAGGTTGTTCTAAGGTGTAGTGTCATCTCTGTAGTTGTTCTTATTTCTTTTTCAATGGCACATTAACCAGAGCTAGTATAGATAATTCAATATTCTTTATATTCATGGAGACCACCAAAGGTCATACTTAGAATTTGTTAGAGGTTTTTGTTCATGATTATCCATAGTCTGACCATACCATCGTTCTACTACACCATGTACTAATCATAGTAATTATATGTATAATAAATATACAAAATTTCATCGATAATAAATTATATATTTTTTGTTCCTATAATATGATCGAGATGACTTATAAATGGTTTTATTTTATTATAAATGTGGGTCCTACTCAACCATGTGCACAAAGACACATTTCACATTCTCTAAACCAATGTCCATCAAGAGAAGAAGAGCATCAAGAAGAAGATGACAACATCAAACTTATGGACATAATGGAAAAATAAAATAAAATGAGGAAATAGTGCAGTAGACATAAACATGTTGTGATGTATGATTGAAATGCATTGTGTAACATACCCAGCCACCCACAGGCCGGGGTACACTACCTTCAAGACCGCCCTTGGGCTTCTTTCTCTTACTGATACCTTTTAAAAAAATTAAAGATGCATAAAATAAAAGACTTTAATGACATGCACAACAGTAGTCAGCAAGCATGCATAGTCTAAAGTTTCAATTAAACGATAATTAAATATACAGCGGAAATACATTCATATACATGTAAATGATACCATAACAAAGAGCACTTATCTTTATGAAAGATGACACCAACTGGCTGCAGACCAAGGATGTTCCACCCAACCTAGACACTATTGTTCCAAAACTAAACAACAACGTCACCCCCGAGCCAGGGATATGAATCCACAAGGACGGTTCCATAGTGTTACTTGGCTTCCCAAACCAGTCAAAACCCAAGCTCTCACAACAATCCAAGTACCCAACTCTCTTCTACGCAGCTTGCACCACCTGAGAGAATGGACCTCCACCCTTCTCTGCCACATAGTCCCTCAGGTAGTCCTTCTCCTTATTCGGGCTCTAGCACAACTGGTCTAGAATCTCAATGTTGGAACTCTCATGAATCGCAATGGTGAGAAATGATGGATGCAAGCCAACACATCTCAAACATGCAGACCTCAAGTCACAGCTGGATCACACCAACAACCACTACAACCAACTATCCTGTGGTTAATTCTTCGGCAGTTTGGTTCCCTTTCCCAAGCCAAGATGCAGATGAGGATGGATCAATGAATGGGTATATGGGTGCATGAAAGTGCGTGAGGGAAATGAATGAATGTACATGGAATCAACAAACAAGCCATCAGTCCAACCCCCCCATCAGACCAGAGGTGGGTTTAAGTAACCTCGTGGGGAATCAAGAACCTCCTGGCCTTCCCCAAGAAGATCATGTAACTGATCCCCTCCCTTAGACAAAAAGGGGTAATTAGAGTAGGAATAAACACTTAGCCCCTCAATCCCCCTCTCTTGTAGAATCATAGCCTCCTATAACTCTAGTCCTTGTCCGTCTAGCAACCAACCATGTATTTATTATTAATAATAATAAAAACATTACATGTCTTGGGAACACTAGCCTTTTAATAATTGTTTGGGCACTCTGGCCTGTCAGCATTGTAACAATACATTATTTAAAATGGGGGTTTAAAACCTGGGGTGTTACATCCCCTCCCCCTTATTTTGGCATTGTCCTCAGTGCATATACAAAATAGAGATCAAAATCTCAAATTTATTCAAAAAGTTGTGGGTACTCTGTCTGTATGGCATATTCATGCTCCCAAATAGCATATTCAAGACCGTAGCAGGTCCACTGAACTTTTACCAGCTCTATAACTCGATTCCGAAGCATTTTGACTTTTCTGGACAATACTCGCACTGGCTGAACTTGAAAATCTCCCTCTGTCTCTACCTGAATGAAATGCCAATCAATAACATGGTTAGGATCATGTACATATTTCTTTAGTAAAGAGACATGAAATACATTATGCACATTCATGGAAGCAGACAATGCAAGCATGTATGCAACTGGCCCTATTATGTCCAATATTTCAAATGGACCACAAAATCTGGCTGCCAACTTTGTACAACTACCCAGTTTCAAAGAGCTTTTCTTGGGCTTCACTTTCAAAGTACATGCTCCCCTACTTTAAATTCTCTAGTTGTCATGTTCTTGTTTGCATAAACTTTCTGTCTATCCTGAGCTGCCTTTAAATTTTTCTTGATCTTGACCACCTGGTCTTCCATGTCCTTGAGCAACTCCGGCCCAAGTACCACTCTATCTATTGGGTTTTCCCATCTTACTGGAGTATCGCATTTCCTACCATACAAGGCTTCAAATGGGCTCATTCTCAATGAATCTTGATACCCATTATTATATGCAAACTCAACCAAGTGTAAGTAATCTTCCCACTTAGACGACTTATCCATCACATGCATTCTCAACATGTCTTCAATTATTTGACTGGCCCTCTTTGTTTGCCCATCTATCTGGGGATTATATGTTGTGCTAAAGTTTAGATTTTTTCCAAATCCTTTAAACAATCCCCTCCATAAATTGGAGGTAAACTTTGTATCTCTGTCTGAGACAATTGTCCTAGGTATCCCATGCAACCTAGCAATTTTCTTCATGAAAAATTATGCAATATTAGTTGTTTTATGCGTTGTCTTCACAGGCACAAAATGAGCTACCTTTGTTAATTTGTCAACCACCACCATGATTGAATCATGTTTCTTATTCGTTCTGGGTAATCCTGTGATGAAATCCATGGTGATCACTTCCCATTTCTTCTCTAGGATTGGCAATGGCTGCAGAAAACCCGTTGGGTGCCTATGCTCAACCTTCACCTTCTGACATTCCATACATTGAGTGAGGTAATCAGCAACATCCTTCTTCATTCCCGGCCAAAAGAACTGGCTTCTTATTGTTGTAATTGTTTTCTGGTAACCAAGATGTCCAACATAAGGAACATCATCCATTTCCTTTAGTACCAAATTCCTCAGTTCTCCAGAACTAGGAACATAGATTCTGTTTTTATGCATGAGTAATCCGTCTTCCTTTATCTCATACTCCTTTATTTTTTGTTGTACATCTCCTTTCTGTAAGTTTTCCTTTACTTGTAGGTAATGATGGTCTGTAACAAGACCATCTAAAATTCTTCTCTTCAAGTCTGACTGATGCATACTGATAGCATTAGCATGCATGATATGCGCTCTTCTACTAAGTGCATCGGCAACTTTATTCTTCTTTCCCTTGATATGCTTGATATCGAAGTCATATTCACTTAAAAATTCTAGCCATATTGTTTTCCTGGCATTCAAGGCTGGATGTTCAAAAAGATACTTCAAGCCAATGTGGTCTATCCTTAATTCGAATTTCTTCCCCATGAGATAATGCCTCCACATCCTCAAGGTGTGAACAATGGCAGCAAGTTCCAAGTCGTGGGTGGCATGGTTCCTCTCATGTTCCTTAAGCTTTCCGGACTCATATCCAATGACATGTCCATTTTGCGTGAGGATTCCCCCAAGTCCTTCCTTACATGTGTCTGTACATACCACAAAACTTTCATTTGGGTCAGCAATCTTTAACACAAGTGCACTAGTAAGTAATTCCTTCAACAAATTAAAATTATTTTCACACTTGAGTGTCCATTCAAATTTTGTTCCCTTATTTTGCAAAGAAGTAATGGGATGAGAAATCTTAGAGAACCCTACTATGAACCTTCTGTAGTAGCTAGCTAATTCCATAAAATATCTGACGTCTAACACATTTCTGGGTGATGGTCATCCTCTAATGGCTTTGATCTTCTCTGGATCTACTGCTATTCCCTGCTCCGAAATAATGTGTCCCAAGTAATGGATCTGCTTTTGATAGAAAGAACACTTACTCAACTTGGCATACAACTGATGTTCTCTCAGTACTTGCAATACCAGTCTTAAGTGATGTTCATGCACCTCTTCAGACTTAGAATAGATAAGTATGTCATCCAAGAATACTATGACAAACTTATCCAAATAATTCTTGAATATGACATTCATTAAGCACATGAAGACAATTGGTGCATTGGTCAGTCCAAAAAGCACGACTACAAATTCATAATGCCCATACCTGGTCCTAAAGGTTGTCTTATGGATGTCTTATTCCTTGATTCTTACCTGATGGTATCTTGCCCTCGGGTCTATTTTTGAAAATATCTTTGCTCCTCTTAGCTGATCAAAGAGGTCATCAATTCGAGGTAGAGGATACTTGTTCTTTATAGTGTACTTGTTCAACTGTCAAAAGTCAATACACAGCCTCAAGGTTCCATCCTTCTTTTTGACAAAAAGTATTGGTGCTCCCCAAGGTGAAACACTTGGACGTATGTACCCTTTCTTCAACAATTCCTCCAACTCCATTTGTAATTCTTTTAACTCTGGTGTGCTCATTCTGTAAGTTTTTTTTTACACCAGGGCAACTCCTGGCACTAAATGAATTGATAAATGTATCTCCCTTCTTGGTGGAAATCTGGGTATTTATTGGAATACATCTTCAAATTCTTGTAGTACCAAGAAATCTTTGACGCTTGGCCCCTTTGTATTTTCTGGCTCTTCCACATGAGTTGCATACAATTGACATCCTTTCCTAAAACATATTTTTAGTTGTAAGGCTGAAATCTCCCTTATAGAGATGGGTCTTGGAACTCCTTTCACAATGCTCTGTTTTCCATTTCCATCAAGACAGGTAAATGTCTTGTTATGAAAATCTAGGACAGCATGATGCTTTTCCAACCAATCCATTCCAATCAAAATATCATAAGACCCCAATGGTATGATATTTAGATCAATACTAGTATTCACGCCATTAATACTTATGGAACAACTTCTGACCATATCAAGGATTCTTCTTTTGGTCCCAATGGCTAACTGAACCAAACTTGCTTTTCCAAGTTTACTTTTCTCCAAATGAAATCTATACACTATCTTAGGATCAATGTAGCAATGACTTTCTCCTGAATCATTCAAAATAGCAACAAGCTTATTTATGATCTTACCTTCCACCTCTATCATATTGGACTGGTACTCTGCATGTCGATCATCTAAAGCTACATAGATTCTTCCCATATCTTCGACTGTTGTAGCCTCTTGGATGTTGTGCACAATCTGACCTTTCTGTGTGGGCAATCCTTGTACAGGTGATCTTACTTGCATCCCCAGCATTGGATTGGTGGTCTTCTTCTTTTTCCCAAGGAATCTTCTTTCTTGAAATCCCCCTTAGCTTATTGATCTTGATGATTTCTATTAGGCCCATTCCTATTGAAGGGAGGTTTGAATCCTTTCCTCATCTAATCGAACTTCTCATTCTTCTTGTCCTTCCAAGATTTCTGTAGGGATTATTTTCCATGGCATTGCTCATACAGGTATTTAGCCTTCATGATGGCTTCAATCAAGGTCTTGGGTTCATCATACTTGATCTTTTCCTTATAAAAGGTTGGCATTCCACTTAGAAATCTTTGTATTTTACTTTCTCATCACCAACAAACCTGAAATACTTTAACAATCCCAAGAACTTCTTCTTGTACTCTGCCATAGTCATGCTTCCCAACCTGAGTTCGAATAATTCCTGCATTTTCTTGTCATAGAAATGCTCTAATAGGTACTCCTTCTGGAAGTACTTCTTGAAATGATTCTAGGTGATCCCACTTTCATTAACATGTTCCACTTGCTTCAGTTGGTCCCACCACACTGCAGCTTTCCCGTGTAAATGGTAGGTGGAAATCCTGGCTTCCAGGTTGGATGAATAGTTATGCAACTAAAAATATATTTGGAGTCCAAGCAACCATGCTTTAGCATAATCTTCCCTTTCTCTTTCACCATCAAAGGAAGGTGGCTTGAGCTTCCTCAGCTCTCCTTGCAAACTATCTACCTCTTGTTTCCTTCTTTGGTGTCTGACAAGAGACACCTCTGGACTGCTTACAATATCTTTCGATGCATAAAACTTTTTTTTTGAGTAAGGAGGTGAGTGGTGTCCATGATCTCTGCTAGCATTTCTAGAATAACCAGCTCTTCCACGATCATTCCTTCTTTCATGGCACCTTCCTTCTTCATGTTGTCTTGAGTTTGATCCCTTCTTCGTTTGTCTCTGCAACTGATTTAATTTTTTCAACACTCAAGAATTTATCTGACTTTTCTCTCCCATCAGTCTCTCATTGTCTACTTTGTAGCTCTGCACTTCCATCTTCAGGCTTCTTACCGTTTCTATTAACGTTTCCTGCTCTCCTTTTCCCTTGCATCCATTGGACTCTGTCTCTTCATTACCAACTCTAGTATTCTGGCCTTCAGCCTCCTTATCATGACTAGAGGCTCCCTCGCCTTCTTCCATTTCCTCAATATGCATCCTGAGTTGATGTGTTTAAACCCCTTAATTCTACAAAATGTGCAAGTGACCATTTTGTTAGAATTATTCATACGATAAATAAAATTTCCAAACCATGCTACAGGTTTCTTTCCTTTTTTTTTTCATGGAGATCATATACCCATTCTTCGAAAATAACAGTGTTCTATTATCCCTGGCTGACACATAATCTCATCCTGTGCAGACACTTCTTTCAAACCACCATCCCAAGTGACCACAACTAGAAATCATGGCTAAATCCTTCCTTAGCACTTTTCTGTCTTTGAAGACAACCAATTTGGCCCTTAGCCCTCCCTCCCTTAGCTCTTAATCTGCATATGACCACGGCCATGACCTTGCGCTTAGCTGAAAAAATGCTTGTCTAGATATTTGGGACTTCGAAACTTTCAGCCAAGACCGAATCAAAAGTCCTCGTCCTCTTTCACAATCAACGATCGAGATCCACTTCGAGACTCCGCGCTTCAGGAGTCTCAAATTTCCTCGCTTGCCTACTCTCGGAACTCTTTTACCCAGAGTTCATGATCTACCGACGAGTGTCCTCCCACAGATCAATGACTGTGAATCGCTTCATCTCTTCGGGCTTTGGAAGTTTCAAACTTTCCTCCCGCACTTTCTCCCAGAGTGCTTTCGCCTGAAGTCGATGATCCTTCGACGTGTGTCTTCTGGAATCAACGGTCGATATGTACTCCGACCTTCGATAGTTTTCGACCCAACGCTACCTATCACATCTTTTGACTCCAGAGTGCACAGTCTCTGGACTGCACGATCTGTCGCTACGTGGTGAAATACTAGAAGAGGACACGTGGCCCAATCAGGCGGGTGACACCTGTCATGTTCTAATTGACTTTTCAATACTCCAAATTCTCAAAACTTACTAACACATGGCACACATCCTATGTGTCCATGTCATCCCAGGTGACATCCATAGGCCACGTCACTTTGGAAATTTCGGGGTCCACATCACCTCCTGGTGACATCATCATGCCCCATCACTTCGGCTCTTCGGGCTTCGAGACTTCGGGAGTTTCCATACTAGCACACTTCCAATTCTCTCGAACTTTGAATTCCCAAACTGGCCAATCTATCACCATGTGTCCTCCTGGATTGGACGACACGAATTCACTTTGGGTCTTTACCCGGAGTCCATGGATCTGCACTATGTGTCCTCCTTAATTTTACGGTTGAGGCTTACTTCAAGTCTTCGGACTTCAGAAATCTCAAATTTCAAAAATTATCTGGCCCAATTGGATTTTATTCAAAGCCCTGGATCTGGTGACGTGTGGCTCTCATCATATCAATGGTTGAGATCCTTTCGGGTCTTCGGGTTTCGAAAATCTCAAACTTCAAACCTCCTCGAAGTACACAGGATTCTGATGCGTGCCCTCTTGAATCGAACGGTTGAGACTTACTTCGGGCCTTCACTTGAAATCCACAGATTTACGCCACATCTCTTCTAGATCAGGCGGCCCAGATTCACCTCAGGCGATCCAATGCTTGAGGTTTACTCTAGATGATCCAACGCTTGAGATCTATTTCGGATGATTGGACGATCGAGATTTACTTTAGCTCTCCAGCTCTCCAGCTCTCCGGGCTTTAGGAGTTTCAAATCTCAACTGAAAACCTCTCGAACAGATTTCTCCAGAGTTACTGATCTGCTGACACGTACCTCTTGGTGATCGATGGTCGGGATCTACTTTGGCTATACGAAGTTTCGATGTTCGATCCCTAACATGTCACATCACTCACTGCCTTTAAATTTGTGGGGACACGCATCGGAGGTTTGGGGTAACCCGCTTTTCGCCCCGCAATTCTCCTGATGCTGACACGCAACCCCTTGGGGAAACTGTGGTTTGGATTGCGGGACCACCTTGGGAAATTAACTCTCGTGCAACTTGGTTCCCCGCAATGCCTCCTGTCCGTTGATCTCACTCTTTAATGGGATCTGACGGTGGTGACCTTAGCCCTTGCTTCCTTTTCATCGAACAACCCCTGTTCACCTATCCTCTGATCCAACGATCTCAGATCTCTCTCGATCCTATAGTGGCGATCACTCTCGAATTCGAAGGGGACGATCACTATCCTTCGAGCCCCTTACATGGGTCTCTGACGTTCTATCTCCTACGTAAATTCTGCAGCGCCATTCCTCCTGAGCTTTTCAACTCCATGGTCAGAGTCTGATCTCGACCTCGAGACTCTGACCAACAGACCCAACCCATACTGGCCTGGTATTTCAACCAGAATCTCTGATACCAAACTATAACATACCCAGCCACCCACAGACCGGGGTACACTACCTTCAAGCCCGCCCTTGGGCTTCTTTCTCTTACTGATACATTTTTAAAAAATTAAGATGCATAAAAGAAAAGACTTTAACGACATGCACAACAGTAGTCAACAAGAATGCATAGTCTAAAGATTTAATAAAATGATAATTAAATATACAACAGAAATGCATTCATATACATGTAAATGATACCATAACAGAGATCACTTATCTTTATGAAAGATGACATCAACTGGATGCAGACCAAGGACGTTCCACCCAACCGTAGCCAATATTGTTACAAAACTCAACAACAATGCCACCCCCGAGCTAGGGCTATGAATCCACAAGGATGGTTCCAGAGTGTTACTTGGCTTCCCAAACTAGTCAGCACCCAAGCTCTCATAGGCTTCCCAACTCTCACAACAATCCAAGTATACAACTCTCTTCTACCCAGCTTGCACAACCCGAGAGAATGGACCTCCACCCTTCTTTGCCACGCAGTCCCTCAGGAAGTCCTTCTCCTTATTTAGGCTCTAGCGCAATTGGTCCAGAATCTCAATGATGGAACTCTCAGGACTCGCAGTTGTGAGCAATGCTAGACATAGGCCAACGCATCTCAGACATGCAGGTCTCAAGTCACGGTTGGATCACACCAGCGACCACTATATCCAACTATCCCGTGGCTAATTCTTCGACAGTTCAGTTCCCTTTCCCAAGCCAAGACGCAAATGAGGATGGATCAGTGAATGGGTAAATGGGTGCATGAAAGTGCGTGAGGTAAATGAATGAACGTATAGGAAATCAACAAACAAGCCATCAGTCGAACCCCCCCATCAGACCAGAGGCGGTTTTAAGTAACCTCGTGGGGAATCAAGAACCTCCTAGCCTTCCCCAAGAAGCTCACATAACCGATCTGCTCCCTTAGACAAAAAGGGGTAATTAGAATAGGAACAAACACTTAGCCCCTCAAGCCCCCTCTCTTGTGGAATCATAGCCCCCTATAACTCTAGTCCTTGTTCGTCTAGCAGTCAGCCATGTATTTATTATTAATAATGATAAAAAAATTACATGTCTTGGGCACACTGGCCTTTTAATAATT
This sequence comes from Picea engelmannii, assembly GCA_009831015.1. Classification (NCBI taxonomy): domain Eukaryota; kingdom Viridiplantae; phylum Streptophyta; class Pinopsida; order Pinales; family Pinaceae; genus Picea; species Picea engelmannii. Next base: position 72,486 of record ML779696.1, on the reverse strand, counting down.
GTTTGGGTACTCTGGCCTCTCAACATTGTAACAATACATTATTTAAAATGGGGGTTCAAAACCTGGGGTGTTACACATTGACATATAATTAGTACATTTGATGATCTTTTATATTACTTTTGATTAGAATAATGATGTTTTTATTTTAATTTTACCCCTTCGACCCTATGGCATGTATATGCATTGTTTTTTTAATTAAATTGGTATGGGGAAATGAGATTGATGTGAAGGTGAGGGTGTGAAGGTGGGGGAGAGGGACCATATGAGTTCCCACCTTCTCATGGTTGACCTTGTTAGTAGAGAATAAAGTATTCTCAAATCCAAGAGATGTTCAAGGTAGTAATGAAGTTGCCACATCATTAGCCAATAAAATGAGCACAACCCTTAAATAATTTATAATTAGGTTTTCATTGATTCCTATATTTTTTTTTTGGTCATATTCATATCAAATTAGATGGTAATCAATATTTGCGGTTTCCATTGTAGGTGAATTTTGAGAAAATAATGGATTATGAGATGAGTCAAAACTAGGACAAAGTGGCATCGCATGATGTGTTCAATAAGCTCAACATTGGTTATTAATTTTGAAATTGTGAGTGATATAGTTTTTTTGTGGCTTCTATAATGTTATTTTTTGAGGTAGTGAATTCAAATTCTACTAGGTTTAGCTATTTTGTTTTACATGTGACAAGCATTGATTTTTAATATATAGATAAAAATGTTATCACGGAGAAGGAAAGGGATGGAAATAAGGTTACATAGAAACTTATATAGATATATTGTTATCATGCACATGATCTTCAAAAGGATGGAAATAAGATTACAT
>ML779696.1:53207-71565 GCA_009831015.1 Picea engelmannii | reverse complement strand
TATATATATATATATATATATAGTTTTTAAGTCCTCCCATTACTTGCATTCATCATTGGGATGTTGTCAACTACTATATAATCTGTTATTTTCTATTTTGAAGGTCTTTGCACTTAATTCATTGACATATTAGGTTTGTGTTTTCAAAAATTGAGATTTACGAGCTATATCTCTTATAAGTTTTAAATTCCATTTTTTTCTAACCCATGCTATTTGAATAAGTTGTGATTCTAGGAAATTTCTAATCTACAACATGCTACATATCATTGTTTTAGTGGCTATAGAACCCTTGTTTTTTGAAGTGTTTTCAACATGCTATGGATCCATGTTTTCAATGGCTATAGAGCCCTATTATTTGAAGTGTTTTCAGTGGTTATAGAACCCTACTTTCCAAAATAACATTTTAATTGGTTACAAATCATATTTTTAGTGGTTGCAGAACATCGTATCAATGAAGGTACTATCACTGATATTCTCATATTGGCATAAGCTTCTAAATGCAAAGATTTGGAAAATTGAACCAACAAAAAATTTGGAAAACTTGATTAAAAAAAAAAAAAGCATTAGTTAAGTAAACCACCATTATATCATGAGATATTTATGTTTTCCTAAATGAGTAAGAATTGTAAGTTCTTAGTAGGAATTGTATAACATTTAGATTATGAAACTTTGTTAATATTTAAAAGTACTTCCAAAATTATGTGTTCATTGAATAAAATGTACTTAAATCATTTTCTTTACTTAAAAGGTTACAGGTCATTGTAATTCCCTTGATGAATGAGGTAATATATGGTGATTTTTATTGATTGATATTTTCTAAATTTATCTTGATTGATGAAATTAGGCATTTGTTCTTTCACATAAATATTGTTGTTTGAATGTCCCTCATTTAAGCAAACTTGTTGGTTGTAGATATTAGGGATTAGGGGTTTTAAAGGATACCAATCTTCTTATATCTTCTTAGATTAATATAAGTTATGTAAATTAGTTTTTAGGAAAACACCATTTAAATAAAGAATGTTTCCAATCATGCATATACTACATTTCATTGTTCAAATAAGACGACTCTCCTTTGAATAAATTCTTTTAATCCAAAAAAAAAAAACACAACATTGGTTATTGGGCATTTGTTTGATGTTTAATTCAATTTCACATATATTTGTTGATGTATGTTTGATGCCTTAAATATTGACTATTCAACATTCATATCAGTTAGACATTTGATATTCAACAGGTAAGGCTTCTTCAATGCTTTTCAAAATATGGAATTCAATGTTACATGGATGTGGGGAACATTGATTTGATATTGAACTAGTGTCGGTTAATGAATGAATAATGGACATGAAATGATAAACTTTGATGTGGTTATGATTGGTTTGCTAACATGTGGTTGACATTCAAAATGTAGATTTGATGTCAAGTGCATGTCGATACAAATGAATAATGGGCATGAAATGAAAACAAATTATGAGGTTATGGTCAGTGATTCGATTTGTAGTCGACGTTCCAAACATCAAATATGTGACATAACCAGCTCAACATCAGTGTGATGTTAAGGATAGTCAAGTTCAACGTTTTAAATGTTGATTTCACATCGAATTTTGAGCCCAAATGTAGTAGTGACTATTATAATCACTAGTTGACTTTACATTAAAATATTTAATTTACTTTATGGGGAATAACTAATTTGGATCTTTCAAGGAAAAATCAACTTTGATCACTTGAGACATATTACATGGACATCTTACATGTTGACCAAGTCAACAATGAATGTTGGGAAAAAATCACATATAACACTCTTTTGCATACCTAGCCAATGTCTAAGATAGCATCACATGGCTAGCTCCACATGTGTGAGTAATAATTGTTAACATGGCTTCCACTTAGTATTATAATAATTTGTGTTAGTAATGTATAAGAAACATCCACCCCATATTATGTTGTAAAATGCACCTATCAATATAAATACACTCACAGTTATCTATTATATTTATTGATATTTTTGGATCACTTTTAAATTTTTTGAAATTTTTCTTCCTCAAACCAACACTCTTAATCCTTCTCCAACTTATCCTCATACTTAACCAACTTCATCATTTTATCCTTTATTAAGTCATTTAACACTTAATCAAATTTCAAAATAATTTTAATTAACACTCATCCAATTCAACTTAAATTTAATAAAATCCTTAGTTGGGAGATTTAAAGCAACATTGCTTTTATTTTATTTACAAAATGTAAATTAACTAAACTTGTTATGTTGCTTTTGAAATGATAAATTTATAATTAAATATTTAGATAATAATTATTTCGTACATATAAGAAAATTAAATAATTCATTGTTGACCTCGACGGTGATGAAACTATGGATAAATGAACATAAATGATTTTTTATATTATTAATAATTGTTAAAATAAAAGCATTGAGAGGTCTTCGTTATTGATGGACTCTGTATTATCCTTTAAATAAAATTATGTTTCGTCTAAATAAAATTATGTTTTATTGATTTGTATATTTTTTTTCAAAGATGAAGTATATGATAGTGTTGTATTGGTGGGTTAATTGTTTCAGACTGTAAAATAAAGTTTTATGTGATCTTACAAACCTTGAAGAGACCATTAAATCAGTGCAAATTAATGATTATGCTTTTTTATTATTCAATTATATCTAAATAATAAATGAAAAATGTAAATGATTTATGATGTCACATTTATCCAATATGTTTTCAATATCAAAATGAAAATCGTACCAAGTATATTCAGACTCTATAGTAATGAAAAAATCATAAAAAATTAAAATTTGGAGAGTCCATGTAACTAGTTTGTTGGAAAACATTCAATTCTACTACAAATAATATAGGTAGTATATACATCTGTTCAATATATCTGTTTAATAATTAGTCACTTTCCATTAAAAGATAGTTGAACAGAAAAATCTTGACAAAAGAGGACTCATTAAACGTTGTTTGGCAGTAGCTGTGTATTTTTTGCACCTGGAAACATGAAATTGAAATTTTACTTCCAATTCTTTGATATTGGATACATTGTATTTTGAGCATCGTTTGTATTTCAATTTAAACAGTGAGCACAGGCATGCTATAAACAACCAAGACACGTAATAGCTGATTTTTTTATTGTCTCACTATAATGAATGATTTTTGAAATATGTTTTTATAAAAGTTTATTTTTTTAAAATAATAATAATAATCATTTAATTTTAAGACCAATTGTCAAGTTAAACATTAAATTAGTGTATGAGATCTTTTTTAGTGAAACGAGAGATTTTTCAGTGTCGTGATTTGACTACTAAAATCTACAAAGGTATACATACCTTATCCTATCACTCTGGATTTAAACTTCTGACTTGTCAAAAAAAAACAGGTATTCTTAAAATCATCACAATGCAAGATAAAAAGAAACAATCCAATCAACCTCCACAATTACAGGTGAATGCAATAGATATAGTGGACGTGGCAATTTCTCAAAGAGACTAACCACTGCAACTCAACTTGAGACACTATTTTCAATGCTTTGCACAATGATGCATATTACTCATCAATTTCAAATTTTGATCTTTGCACAATGATGCATATCACTCATCAATTTCAGATTTTGAGCTTTTGAGCCATTTATGATCCATGAATTTCTGGTGGTAGCTTTCATCCCAATCAAGAAAAGGTTTTGCTACAAATATAGAATAGAAATGTTGTCAGACAGAAAATAAAAATAAAAATGTTAGGAGTGCAACACTAAAAGCCGAACTACGAAAGGAAGGTGAGAAAGGACCCTGTGGCACTGAGAAAAAACCCAATAACCGAAACTTACACAGCAAACCCCTGGATTGGGTAGCTCGATGGTCAATGATAGGTGTTGCTTTTAGGTTATTCTTTTTAATTTTAAAATTTTAAAATTATTTCAACTGACACAGCAAACCCCTGGATTGGGTGGTTTGATGATCAATGATAATGATAAGTGTTGTTTTTAGGTTATTCTTTTTTTAATTTTAAAGTCATGGTTTTTGCAGAAATTAATTAAATTGGTGATCCCTATTCAGGGATTTGATTAAAGTTTATGAAGGTATAATATCTTATTTCGTTGAATTTGAATATGTGAATTTCAAGGAGGAAACACATGTTCTTAATCATTAAATCCACTCAAGTTGTATGTTCACTGAAGCATTTGGCTAAAATATTGCATGACCAAATCAAACCAATATCTCAACTCCATGAACTTGTTGGTCCAAATCTATGCTATGATCCTAACTTAGGTGAGCTGCTCAAATGGTAGCATTAATTGATGGTGGATCGATCAAGAAAAAAACTGAGATTGGATCTGCTCAAATGGTAGCATTAATTGATGGTGGATCGATCAAGAAAAAAACTGAGATTGGATCAACAAAGAATGGAGCCAGATTTAAAACTGAGATTGGATCAACAAAGAATGGAGCCAGATTTGAAATGAATTGACTTTAGAAATGGAATCAATCCGTTCACTGACTTTGTTACTGGTTATATGTAAAAACAACAGTGCGAGGAACCAGGTGCTGGGTCAAATACCAAAAATTCCATATTTTATGGCAGGGCTGTTGGGTACCGATCACAAAGAGTACAACAGCAAAGAATAAAAGAGAATGGCAAACACACTAAATCACACAAGATGTACAGTGTTTTTAAGTGGTAAAACTTTTACTAGGAAAACATCCACGAGATAATGGCAATCGGTATTTTATTGTTCAATCTGGATATTACATAAACCACTCAGCAGCAGGCTCACTGCCAATGACTTCTATTTTTGTCTCTGTGGACTTACATATATATCAATGCTTCCACCGACTGTAATTAATTTATAAACCACCGGATCCAATTTTTTTGGGTTAATTAGTTGTGATCTCGTTTGAACTCCCCATAAATCTTCAAACCGCCGGATTGGTTGTCACCTGTTCAACAAGGACTCCTTCCATTCCTGAGAGGATACATGACTAGTTAGTACATGACTGATGAGTACAATATTCATCATCTCATTTTGCACCCTAAACATATTCACACCCAAAGTCTCTTTTTTCATTGCTTTCCTAGCTTTCTTGATGATGGACCACACTAGTTTGGTCCGAAACGTCGAAAAACATAAAACCTATGGGATGGATCCGAAAGTACTCTCTGAACAAAACAATGATCCCAAAAGTCTTCGAACAGAAATACATTCTAAAATAGTTGAACAGAAAAATATTGTCAAAGGAAGACTCATTAAACATTGCTTAGCTATAGCTGTGTATTTTTTGCACCTTGAAACATGAAATTGATATTCAGAATATTGTGTTTTGAGCATCGTTTGTATTTCAAATTAAACAGTGAGCACAGGCATGCCATAAACAGTCTAGACACGCAATAGGTCACTCTTTTTTTATTGCCCTCGCTTTCATGTTTGATGACTCTTGAAATCTGTTTTCGGTAATAAAAGCTCAAGAACTACTCGGCAAAGGCATCCATACTTTATGAAAATCATCAGAAAACGATGCGAGACAAGAAGAGACAATCGAATCAACATCGACAGTTGCAGGTGAGTAGGATTTATTATATGAACTTGTCTGCTTCTGGAACTCAATCTCAATACGCACTCGGATCTTTTCTTCTCATGAGCCCTATACCTTAGGATGCTGATGAAACAACCAGTGAAAATGCAACCTCTGGACAGGATCATAAAAATAGTATAGGATCTAGTTTCACCACCATCTAGCACCAATAGAAAAGGCAGCAGAGGCTTTAACAACAATGGATTGAATCAAGTGATGGAGTTTATCCAATCAAAGAAGCGGCTCTAGTTTCAGTTCAAGATTAAGATCGAGTGTAAGTTCCAGGTGATGCCGAAGCAGTGAATGTGCCAACAAAGCCAAAGGTGAAAGCAGTTATCATAGAGTCTCCAGCATCTCTAAAGCCAACAGCCATAACCAGACTCTGTCGCTATGTCTCTCCTCTTTATCCCATAGGCAACCCTGAAACTCTGCTAATACTGGCCTCATTGACATGTAGTTCCAAACCCCTAACAGGGAAAACCCCATGGGTATCTCATCATCGTACCCCTTGAATCTATTCAAATATACAAGCCAGTTTGAGACATGAAAGATTTCCACCACCTCAGGGTTACTGTAAACTCTGGAGGTGTATGTTGGCTCTCTCCTATTAAAGCCCCCCCTCCCATGGTTCAAATTCTATATCTTAGAAAATAAACTGTGAAAGGATTGGCTCTTATGGGTTCTACAATTGACAATAGAAGCAGAGTGAAGGCTTGTAGGATCATGTACTGCAGGTGGAATTTCTGTCATGGGCTGAGCTAGGTTACAGTTTTTTCATAAATGCTTAGGTCCAACAAAATTTGTGCTTGAGATGACCTCCCTGTAGCAAGGATGGACACCCAGATCCAAAAGGTAAAACACAAAAATTTGTAGACGGTAAAAAATGATTCCAAAGTTCTTGGGAGCAGAGGGTTTTGAACAAACTGGGTAAAAACTAAATTATAGGATGTACTTTTTGAAGTAATCATTTATCTTTTTTCAATAATAACTAATTAAAATATTAAAATAATGTTAAATAATTGATAATTATTTGTTTTTAATAAATTTAAAATTAAATGGATAATGTAGATATAAATTATTTTTAAAATAAAATTTAAATATTTATATTTACATGTACATACAGTTTTAGTGGGTTTAATGATTATGAGTGAGTTTAATGGTTAAGAACACATGTTTTCTTCTAAGAGATTACAAGTTGAGGGTTCAAATCGAAAGAGGGGTAGGGTATGTATACCTCGATAGACTTTAGCAATATAATCCATGGGATAAGATGGGACAAAACAGATCTTGGTGAAATTATCATTTTCTATTATTTAAATTGCATTTTTAAATGCATAAATTGATTCAACACCCTGAAAAACCCTTGAGATTCAAATTATACAGGCTCAATCAATCAAATCTAAAGTTACAACAATTTTTGACTAGATTTCCAAAAAGTAAAACATTCAAACTAAAAATTTCCAAAAATTGTGGAGAAAATCTTGGCAATGCAAAGTTGGGGGCAAAAGTATCGATCGCGGATATTCGTTGCGTACGTGTACTCCTCATTGCTTTTGACTTATAACCTGTCGTTTTCGAAAACGATAACGACAGCACGCTTCTCGACATATGACATGAATCACTTAACATGTGTAGATGTGACGCCAATACATACCTTATCATTTACATTTTGATTTTTTTTTTTATTATTTCACATTACACTAAACAAAACCAATCATGGATCCTTTTTTCCACATGAAGTTTCATAGAAGTTAATATCACCCATTTCAATATATTCCAACATTAAACCTTTAATATTTTATATGTTCAGCTTCAATGGCTTCCCATACTTCTAAGTTATGCCACACATCACGCTTATGTTATTCACATAAATGGCGTTTCATTATTGGAGTATATGCCAGTTTCTCCCCTTTTTTTTTTCCTTGAGAAGTTGGGATTGGGTAACATAATTGACAATTGTTTTAATCCATTACATCATTTAATTATAAATCCTAGAAACAGAAGTCTGGCAAGATAGTATACATTGTATGTGCATGCCTGGAGTCTCTTTCCAATTGGTTTCTATAATGCTTTTATAGAAGGAAGTTACATCATTAATCTAAGAATGGAAATTGCATTCACATTTGTAAAACATGTTGAATCAAATCACACTTGTAAAATGATGTCCATATTGCAAAACTTAAGTAACAATCAACTCTTGTATTCAATGGAAATTACTTTTATCAAACACTTCAATTTATATCTAAATTTGCATTAACATAGTTCTAGTGGAAACGTGATATTTCTTCTAAATCTTAAAGGTAAACACATAACAAAAAGATAACAAATCCAACAGTGAAATAATGAAACAACAACACACATGTTTTGTTGAATGAACACTCTCTCTTATAACAAAGTTTTGGGACTAGCTACAATCTAAATGAATTAAGAACTCATTATTTTTCACAAAGATCTAAAAAGATGTATCAAACTTGAGCTTTGTAGATTATGAAACATGTCTGAAAATGTGTTTATTTAAGGTCGGGAAACTTATCAAAGAGGAGCTAGCCCCATTTTATACATGAACTTGTTTTTCTTAATTAAATAATGAAGTAACAAACATAACAAAAAGTATCTAAATTAACTAACTTCAGACTCAAATATTATGAAGTAGCTATACTAGATTACTAATATTATTTTTTATACTAATAGAATATATGTATAATCACAAGGAAGCCCCGATTAACTTAGGGTGCCTAATGAGTGCTACCGATAACTATTCAAAAGGAGACGAAGACGTGATCTATAGCAAGGTTTGGAGGCTTCCATAGAAACCTTCAACAAAAAAATGCCACAAAACAAGGACCCATCATCACACCTCATTTGAGCTTGTTGCATGTCCTTAAGCAACCCTACAATCTCCCTATTCATCATCTAGATCAAATGATTTTGGTTGAGAGAGCTTTTCATGAAGATTGCTCCAACTAAAAGGAGAATGAACTTGTTCTCCCATCATGTAATATTCCAACTTGAGTTCTACTTTAACCCACAGTGTTTCCTCTTCACGTTCATTCACAAAAAAATTGGTGCGATATCAGGAGAAGGACACCAAATAACAGGAAAATGAAATCTCAACTCCAACCATTGTGTTCCATACCTCCTCAAAGAATTCATATACAATTTAGACCCATTTAGGGATATATTAAAATTGGGGTACAAAGGGGATCCATTTTCCTCATATTAGTAGATAGGACGTCCCACCTTTACTGGTAACCAAGTAGAGAATATAGCCTTGATTGATTTACTCTTTTCTCACATTTAGTGAGTGTATCCCTTTGAGTATGGCATTTGTGGGAAAAAAATACAAGGTCATTTAAATAGTTCTAGATACTCCATTATTACCACAAGAGGAACATGATATTCACCCCTCACTCATAAATTTGTCGATCTCTCTACATCTTTCAAATTTTCCAATGCTTTATTCTACTTAACTTGGTGTATTAAGAAGGAAGTGAAAATCCTTAACTAAATGTTCCCCACAAAGGGGTTACGGTTCCACTTTCTTTGCTTACCCAACAAATACTCATGTTGATATAGTTCACATAATAAATTCATGTCCTCTTCATCACAAACAAAATACAATTTACAAAACTAATCAAATGTGAGAACATTACGAGACTTACCAAAAACCAAGGAATGAAGCTGAAAATATATCCATTGTTCCTTTAAGAAAACAACATATACATGGAAGGTGGTCTATATTAAATAGCTTCATGAGACAAATCACACATCTTCTTTTAATTTAATTTTAATTGAGGAACAACTATTTGGGTTTCTTGAAGACTATATCTATCTCTCCATACATACTCCCATCTTTTCCTTGTTTGGGAATATAATTCATCCCACTTCCCTCAAAGTGTATGAATAGCTTGATGACGTGTATGTAATGATATCACATCTCGACCTAATGAATTAGCAAGATTCCTCCATTTTTCCTCTTTGGCCCTCGACCAAATGATTTCAAATGACTCTAATGCTAAGGTAAGCATAGCATTTTGTGGAATAACCTCTACTTAAACAACTAATTTCTATATCACATCCTCGTATATTTTATCCTCTACAATATCCCTATTTGTTATAGACACCTCCTCAAATTAAGATTCCATTGAAAATTCTACAACATTTTCCAAAATCTCAAGCATAGTCTCCTCTTATACCTTTGCTGCAATTTCTGTAACATCTTCCACATTCTCAATTATAATTTCTTCTTGAATCCATTCCATGGATTCTCTAGGAGTCATGTTGTAATGTTCCCGAGCCAATTTTTTCGCTAGAAACACTAACTATTCATTGTCTATTGTTGTTTGGATGTGTGTTTGCAAGTTTTCTCATGAAGTTGTGTATTTAGGTTTATATGTTTGATTATTAAACCATGTAGACATGGATATGAAGATGCATCATACAGAAATACAAGATATAACAAGAGACACCAATATGGAACCAAATAACTCAGATCTGACCTTTATTTAGATAATATAGAGAATATGATACAACATATCTGCAGATCTGGAAGAATATCAAATAAAGCCTCCAAATGGAATAAGAGCTGCTACAAAATGCTCAAGACTGAAGAAATAATCCTCCAAAGGCTAGATAATAAGTTGAATCTAGATACAATATTAACTTCTTTCCCTCCAGGGTTCAGATCCAAACCCCCCCGGCTGAGCTGCACCCTTCTGGATGGTTGTATAAACCCAATAATTCGGCCCTGTTGTTGGAAGCTTCCAAATGCCATGAAACTGGATGGAATAGTAGATCGGGGCAAAACAAAACCCCTCATGAAGTCTCAGAATGAAAGGTAGATATCTGGTCCTCCAATAACTAAAACCCCAAACTGAGTTGCACCCTCCTCGATGACTGCAAAGACCCAATAATTCGGCCTCACTGCTAGGAGCCTGCAAATGCTATGAAACTTGCTGAGAATGTAGAACGAGGCTAGACAACCCCCCTAGTGAAGTCTCCAGTTGAATAATGAAGATTTGCTCCTCCAAACTGGCTAAACCCCTTTCTGAAGTGCACCCTCCTTCTCTCCAACTCTTTCCAAGCTCCAATAAATCAAATGGCAAGTAAACCTCTCTCCAAATATGCTAGGAATGATGGTTGAGGCCCTACAGAGAAAACCCAGATGTCCAATAGTCTAAAAACCTCCTCTATCTCCTGGATCGAACTCCTCTTCCTTCAATGGTGCACCCTCCTTGCTAGAAACCCCCAAGGTTGCACATTGTTCCTTCCTTGACTACTTGATGGTACTTGTAGCTACTATAGAATGGTGTGGGTGGAGTATTGCATCCCCGAGACCAAGCTTGGATCAAGAGAGGTGGGATCTTTCACCATCAATTTGAGAATGATAGTTGGTACTAGGGGTTAAGGACATACCTACCAACCTAAATAGTTCCTGCCAAAAGGTGCTCATAAACCTGTTGTCCCTGTCACTCACAATGGTTTTGGGTAAACCGTGCAATCTGAAAACCTCCCTGAAGAACAAATCTACAACTTGTGTTGCACTGTAGTCTATGGCAATGGAGAAAAGGTTTGCAAACTTGGTTAATCTATCTACCACCACAAAATGCAATATTTTCTCTATGCTTTGGGAAATTCCGTGATGAAATCCATAGATATGATTTCCCATTTGTGCTCAAGGATGGGTAGTGGTTGAAATAATCCCGTTGTATGAGTGTGCTCATTCTTGTTTATGTGACAAGTGGTGCATTCCTTGATGTGGCGCATCACATCTTCCTTCAAGCCCTTCTAAGAAAATATTTCCCTTATCTGCCTGTATGTCTTGATGAACCCTTGATGTCCTTCTACCGGTGAATCGCAGCATGATTGTAGCACTTTGTCTTTAAAGGTTGACTCGGGGACCAAGAAGATTCGACCCTTGTAATAGATGATGTCATCCATAATCATGAAGTTGTCATCTTGTACCTTTCCATCCATCAATTCGCATGCAAACCTGTTCTTTTAGTATTCCACCAAAAGGTGGGCCTTCCAGTCAACTGAGATGTCGATCATAGCATAAACTGGTGGTCTTTTGGATAAGAAATCTTCCACCACATTATTCTTCCCTTTGACAAACTCAATGTCAAAGTCATAAGCATGGATCTTTCTAACCCACTTTTGTTTCCTCTCATTTAAGTCCTTTTGATCCAAAAAGTACTTGAGATTGTTGTGATCTGTCCTCACAACAAATTTTGCCCCAACCAAATATTGCCTAAACTTAGCCAATGCATGCATGATGTCTAACATCTCTTTTTCATAGATGGTGTAGAGAATCTTAAGACCCCTCAGTTTTTTGGCTTTCATAAACAATAGGGTGCCTATTATGCAGAAGCACTGCTCCAATGCTCTCCCCTAAGGTATCTCACTCCACTATAAAGGGTTGTGCGAAATCTAGTAGAGCCAATATCGGACACGTAATAATCACCTTCTTCATTTTTTCAAAGGTCAAGTGTGCTTCTAGACTCCACTTGAATGCTCCCTTCCTGGTCAAATCAGTCAAAGGTGCACAAAGTTGAGAGAATCCTTTGACAAACCTCCTGTAATAACAACATTTTCCAAGAAACCCCTTCAATTCTGTGAGGGTCTTAGGTGTGGGCCAGTCAAGTATAGCCTGTATCTTCTCTTGGTATACATGTACCCCTTTCACCCCAATGATGTGTCCCAAATAAAGGACCTATGTCATTCCAAATTCACATTTGGATTCCTTAACATACAAAGATTTCCCTTCCATGATAGCCAAAATCTGTTCTACAAGCTGAAGATGATCCTCCCAAGTTTTGCTATAGATCAACAAGTCATCAAAGAAGACTAAGAGGAACTTCCTTAATTGCTTGTTGAAGACATGGTTCATGCAATATTGGAAGGTGGTTGGCGCATTAGTCATCCCAAAAGGCATCACCAAGAACTCATAGTGACCATAGTGACATCTGAAGGTAGTCTTGGGTACATCTTGCTCCCTCATCTTTATCTGATGATAGCCAGAGCGCAAGTCAATCTTTGTGAAGTATACGACCCCATGAAGCTCATACAATAACTCATCAATCCTAGGTATGGGGTATCTATTCTTGATTGTCTTCTTATTCAATTCCCTGTAATCAATGCACATGCACATGGTCCCATCCTTCTTTTTCACTAACACTACTAAAGATGCAAAGGGACTAGAACTTGGCCTAATGTGGCCTATGTCTAACAGTTATTTAATAGCCTTCTCAATCTCATCTTTATATTTCTTTGGTTGCACGTAGGGAGTGGTGATGATAGGTTTCGCTCCCTCCTCCAATTATATGATGTGCTCAAACCCCCTATCTGGTGGTGCTCCTGGTGGAATGGGTTCAAAGACCTTGTTGTGTTTGTCAATGATTCTATGAATCTCTGGTGAGTAATGAGTCTCCCCTTTCTTATCCACCCTAACCGATATTCTACATTCGACTATATGCAATTTCTTCTCTCCTGAAGATGGCCTCCATGCGCTTTACTGTCACCGCTCTAGGTGTGTTTCCTGTCATGCCCCTGAGAACCACCTTTTTCCCATTTTCCTTTGTGAAGGACATATCCATGGTCTTGTAGTTGGTAGTGATTGGCCCCAATGTACTAAGCCACTGAACTCCAAGGATTATATTAGTGTTTGGAAGGTCCATTACATAGAAATATTGTGCCAAATCATGTCTTCCCAATGTAAGCTTCATTCCCAGAATATACTTGTCACAGGGCATAGTGTGCCCCCCTGCTACCTCCACACGAAACCATTCAAATTCAACTGTAGGTATGTGTCTTCTTTGTAGTAGGGTTGAATCAATGAAGTTGTTTGAAGGACCCCCATCAATGAGAACTGCAACTTTATTCCCCTATAACACCCCTCTCATCCTAAAGGTGTTGAATTTAGGTACCCCGCTGATGGATGCTAGTGTTACCTTCTCATATGTTGCAAGGTCGTGACTTGCATCCTCCTCTTCTGCATTTTCTGTGGGATCTTCCTTTGTGTTCAGTAGGTGGCCGAAACCTTCCTCCTCATCATCATCATAAATCACTTCAATGTAGTGAGCCTTACCTTTTCCCATGCATTTGTGTCTTGGATCCCAAGGCTCTTTACAAGTAAATCACAATTGCTTCCTTCTTAATTCCTTCCTAGTGGTCTCATCCATTCTACCCCTTCCTCGGTCAAACCCCCTTTGGTCTCTCCCCCCTTGGTTCATGGGAGGTCTTTTGTCTCTACCCCCCTGGGTTTAGAGGAGATCTAGGGGTAAATCTAGTCTTTGTTGTTGATCCCAAGTCCCTAGTCCTCCATATAACATCTTGTAAGTTGGTAGGATTACAATCCTTTACCCAACCCATTAGGGGTTCCATAAACTCGTATGTGAAGAGAATCATAAGTCTAGCTTGAGACAGATCCTACACCATAACTGTTATTCCCTGAAACTCCTCTATATATACCTCTGGTGATCCTGTCTGCCTGAGTTGGGTGAGTTCCCTAAAATGTAGCTTTGGATCTCCTTGGTCAAATTTGTCAATACGGCTATGTGTAAAATTTGTGTAAGCAATGATCTGATTGTGGCCCAGGGTAGTCAACCCATGGTACCACCAGTCATGAGATTTTCCCTCTAAGTACATGGTGGAAAACTTGATGGCATCCATTTCTCTCATTGGGTTAAGTTGCAAGTAGGTATCAAGTTTTTGCACCCAAACTTTCGCAATCACCTTGGAAGATCCATCAAAGTATGGGATTTCCATCTTTCCTTCAGTGCACTCCAATTCATAGTTATTCCTGTGATATTGTTTGGGCTTACCCCTGAATTTGATCCCACAATATTGATTCAGTGTGACTTGCCTTTGGAACCCTGCGCTCAGTGAGTTATATTCCCTGGCATAATGCTCAAAATTGTCCTCAAATTCATCTTGATAGCTATGTTGTGGTTGGTTATCCAAGAATGTAGGTAGGTAGGGTCTAGGGGTAGTTCTACTGTGTGTTATCCCCTTAGGAGATTTTCCTCCAAAACTCTGCCCCTCAATGTGGTAGTAAAAGTTTTTCTCTTGATGAGTTTTGGTTTCCCCATGAGACCCACTAGCTTCTTTGTTTGCATAGATTTCTGGCCCCTTTCCTACATGGGTCAAATGTAATAAGACCTGCGTAATCGTATACTAACTAGCATTTACTCTCTCAAAGGTCTCCTTCAACTCAAACTTCCCCCTGCGCATTGCCTTTTGGTTTTCCTGTAGATGGTGCACCAGTGCCCTTTTTGTCTGACGTATGGAGTGTTGTAAGTCTTTTGCAAAGCTTGCTAGGACTTGTGGCTCACTGTCCTCACTTGAACCTTCCATTTCTGCCTCTGGTTCTCCTGTCTTCTTTCTGCGTCTACCCATATAGATACCACTGAATTTATGTATGCGCTAATCCCCACTAGTTGGGAAGATCAATGCTCTGATACCACTGTAATGTTCCCAAGCCAATTTTTTCGCTGGAAACACTAATTGTTCATTGTCTACTGTTGTTTGGATGTGTGTTTGCAAGTTTGCTCATGAAGTTGCATATTTGGTTTTATATGTTTGATTATTAAAGCATGTAGACATGGATTTGAATATGCATCATAAATAAATACAATATATAACAAGAGTCACCAATATGGAACCAAATAACTCAGATCTGACCTTTATTTAGATAATATAGAGAATCTGATACAACAGAGCTGCAGATCTGGAAGAATGTCCAATAAAGCCTCCAACTAGAATAAGAGTTGCTACAAAATGCTCAAGAATGTAGATATAAGCCTTCAAAGGCCAGATAATAAGCTGAAGCTAGATATAAGATTAACTACTTTCCCTCCAAGGTTCAGATCCAAACCCCCCCGGTTGAGTTGCACCCTTCTGGATGGCTTTATAAACCCAATAATTCGGCCCTACTACTAGAAGCCTCCAAATACCCTGAAACTGGATGGAATAGTAGATCGGGGTAAGACAAACCCCCTTCTGAAGTCTCAGACTGAAAGGTAGAGATCTGCTCCTCCAATAACTGAAACCCCAAACTAAGTTGCGCCCTCCTGGATGACTACAGAGACCCAATAATTCAACCTCATTTCTAGGAGCCTCCAAATGCTATGGAACTTGTTGAAAATGTATATCGGGGCTAGAAAAACCCCCTAGTGAAGTCTCCAGCTGAATAATGAAGATCTGCTCCTCCAAACTAGCTAAACCCCTTTCTGAAATGTGCCCTCCTTCACTCCAACTCTTTCCAAGATCCAATAAATCAAATGGCAAGTAAACCTCTCTCCAAATATGCTAGGAATGATGGTTGAGGCCCTATTGAGAAAACCTAGATGTCCAATAGTCCAAAAACCTCATCTATCTCCTGGATCAAACTCCTCTTCCTTCAATGGTGTGCCCTCCTTGCTCAAAACCCCCAAGGTTGCGCAATGTTCCTTCCCTGACTACTTGATGGTACCTGTAGCTGTTGTAGAATGGTGTGGGTGTAGTATTGCATCCTCAAGATGAAGCTTGGATCAAGAGAGGCAATATCTTTCACCACTGAGTTGATCTCTAGGGTTTGTAGTCTCAAAGCCCTCAAAACTGTTTTGTGCTCAAGAGCCCAAATGAAAAATGTAATAATAATCCAGAATCAATGAGAAGTGTGCCCTTCTTTTATTTTATACTCCAGTTCTATTTCTCCATTGAGTTAGTTAACCCCTAGGGTTAACTCCTAGCTTTTCCACACACGCTCTTTTCTTTCCTTTAGTTACCTTTTTCTCCCAAAGTCAACTCAATAATATAACGTTGTGCTTAGGTAATGGCTTTTGGTTGAATTTGTCCCCATAATGCATGCGACTATAGTCTAGTGGGGACAACTAAACTACAGAGTCTCTCCAAACCTCTTCATCAAGAGGTGGGGGACATTGCACACACCCTCAACAAACTTTGTAAAATGACCTACTTCATCAAAGTTTGTAGCAATACCAATAACAACTGGTTTTGTAGCAACTTCAATTTTAACATCTATTGTATTAGAGGGTTCTCTAACAGGGAACACTCTTAGTCCTTCTCTAACCTATCTTTATACTTAACCAACCCTCTTAATCCTTTTCCAACCTATCTTGGTACTTAACCAACTTCATTTTTATCCTTTTTAAATTAAAGTTAACATTTCATCAAATATCAGAATAATTTTAATCAACACTTATCCAATTTGACTTAAATTTAATAAAATCCTTACCTCGGGAATTTAAAAATGCATTGCTTTTATTTAGCTTTTATTTAACAAATGTAAATTACCAAAAATCATCATATGTGGCTTTAGAAATGCTACATTCATAATTAAACATTTAGATGGCTTTAGAAATGCTACATTCATAATTAAACATTTAGATGATCATTATTTCGTACATACAAGAAAAATAAATAATTAATTGTAGACCTTGAGGGTGATGAAACGATGGATAAATGAACATAAATGATATTATTAATAATAGATAAATGAACATAAATAATATTATTAATAATGGTTAAAAAAACATGGAGAAGTCTTAGGCACGCATAGTAAAAGTGAAGTTGTATGCAAGTAGAGTATGATGGACTTTGTCTTAGCAATGATTTTCCCCACAATTTTGGCTTTCAAGTACTCTTGAGTTCTCATCCATTATTGTTTAAATAAAATTATGTTTCTTATATTAATGTCTAAATAAAGTTATGTTTTATTGATTTGTATATTTGTTTTAAAAAGAAAGTATATGATAGTGTTGTATTGGTGGGTTAATGTGTTTTAAAGACTGTAAAATAAAGTTTTATGTGATCTTATGTGATCTTACAAACGAAGACCATTAAATTAGTATAAATTAATGATTATGTTTTATTATTACTTAATTATATCTTAAGTAATAAGACACGTCCTAAACCCCTTGCATGTCTCGTGTTCATCGAATCCGACATGATTCGCCCTGACACATGTTGGATTCGATGCATCTACATGTCATGTGTACGTCCAACATCACCTCAAATCATGTCACGAGTCTAGGACACGTGTCTCGCAGAAAAGCATGTCGCGAGCCCTCAAAAGAGGTTTTTCTCTTGTTATTTTACTCATTTTACCCACGGGTTGGAGCAAAAGGAGAGTTAGAGTGCAACAAAGGGATTTGGTGGAGTGTGAGAAGGGATTCCAAGTGCCAAGCAAGTGGATTTGTCCACCATTCTTCAAGTTTTTTTCTATTGTAGCAGTTCAAGAACTTTGCTACAACAATCATGGCTCAATCATCAAGGGAAACTGGAAGAGGGAAAAATAAAGGGAGGGATTTTCCTACTAATGTTGTCCCCCCTTCTTCATTTTCAAGAGGGTCAACTAGTGTTCCATCTATTGGAAGTGGGGTCTCAACAACAATTCTAGAGGCTGAAAAACATGTTGTTTTAGCAAGGCAACAAGCTCAAGAATCAAAGTATCCATTGTGGAAGTATGTCACAAGACATCAAGGGCCTGGGTCCAAGTTAAAGGGAGGAGGTAATATTCTTTGGACATGCAATTTTTTCAAGAATCCATTTACAAGCACCTACTTTCGAGTAAAGGGCCATTTGTTGGTCACACCTTGTGAAATTGGACCATGTCAAGGAGTGAGTGCATCCAAACGAAGATAACTGGAAAGAGAGGACAATGTTGGTGAGGGGATCGTGGCAGCAACATCTACGAAAACCAAGAATGAGGATCCTCTTCCATTCTTGAGGAAACCATCTAGCAAATACCCATTTGGTGGTGGGACTGCAACAACAAGAAAGAGGCCC
>ML779696.1:24984-53107 GCA_009831015.1 Picea engelmannii | reverse complement strand
ATCGTTTGTATTTCAAATTAAACAGTGAGCACAGGCATGCCATAAACAGTCTAGACACGCAATAGGTCACTCTTTTTTTATTGCCCTCGCTTTCATGTTTGATGACTCTTGAAATCTGTTTTCGGTAATAAAAGCTCAAGAACTACTCGGCAAAGGCATCCATACTTTATGAAAATCATCAGAAAACGATGCGAGACAAGAAGAGACAATCGAATCAACATCGACAGTTGCAGGTGAGTAGGATTTATTATATGAACTTGTCTGCTTCTGGAACTCAATCTCAATACGCACTCGGATCTTTTCTTCTCATGAGCCCTATACCTTAGGATGCTGATGAAACAACCAGTGAAAATGCAACCTCTGGACAGGATCATAAAAATAGTATAGGATCTAGTTTCACCACCATCTAGCACCAATAGAAAAGGCAGCAGAGGCTTTAACAACAATGGATTGAATCAAGTGATGGAGTTTATCCAATCAAAGAAGCGGCTCTAGTTTCAGTTCAAGATTAAGATCGAGTGTAAGTTCCAGGTGATGCCGAAGCAGTGAATGTGCCAACAAAGCCAAAGGTGAAAGCAGTTATCATAGAGTCTCCAGCATCTCTAAAGCCAACAGCCATAACCAGACTCTGTCGCTATGTCTCTCCTCTTTATCCCATAGGCAACCCTGAAACTCTGCTAATACTGGCCTCATTGACATGTAGTTCCAAACCCCTAACAGGGAAAACCCCATGGGTATCTCATCATCGTACCCCTTGAATCTATTCAAATATACAAGCCAGTTTGAGACATGAAAGATTTCCACCACCTCAGGGTTACTGTAAACTCTGGAGGTGTATGTTGGCTCTCTCCTATTAAAGCCCCCCCTCCCATGGTTCAAATTCTATATCTTAGAAAATAAACTGTGAAAGGATTGGCTCTTATGGGTTCTACAATTGACAATAGAAGCAGAGTGAAGGCTTGTAGGATCATGTACTGCAGGTGGAATTTCTGTCATGGGCTGAGCTAGGTTACAGTTTTTTCATAAATGCTTAGGTCCAACAAAATTTGTGCTTGAGATGACCTCCCTGTAGCAAGGATGGACACCCAGATCCAAAAGGTAAAACACAAAAATTTGTAGACGGTAAAAAATGATTCCAAAGTTCTTGGGAGCAGAGGGTTTTGAACAAACTGGGTAAAAACTAAATTATAGGATGTACTTTTTGAAGTAATCATTTATCTTTTTTCAATAATAACTAATTAAAATATTAAAATAATGTTAAATAATTGATAATTATTTGTTTTTAATAAATTTAAAATTAAATGGATAATGTAGATATAAATTATTTTTAAAATAAAATTTAAATATTTATATTTACATGTACATACAGTTTTAGTGGGTTTAATGATTATGAGTGAGTTTAATGGTTAAGAACACATGTTTTCTTCTAAGAGATTACAAGTTGAGGGTTCAAATCGAAAGAGGGGTAGGGTATGTATACCTCGATAGACTTTAGCAATATAATCCATGGGATAAGATGGGACAAAACAGATCTTGGTGAAATTATCATTTTCTATTATTTAAATTGCATTTTTAAATGCATAAATTGATTCAACACCCTGAAAAACCCTTGAGATTCAAATTATACAGGCTCAATCAATCAAATCTAAAGTTACAACAATTTTTGACTAGATTTCCAAAAAGTAAAACATTCAAACTAAAAATTTCCAAAAATTGTGGAGAAAATCTTGGCAATGCAAAGTTGGGGGCAAAAGTATCGATCGCGGATATTCGTTGCGTACGTGTACTCCTCATTGCTTTTGACTTATAACCTGTCGTTTTCGAAAACGATAACGACAGCACGCTTCTCGACATATGACATGAATCACTTAACATGTGTAGATGTGACGCCAATACATACCTTATCATTTACATTTTGATTTTTTTTTTTATTATTTCACATTACACTAAACAAAACCAATCATGGATCCTTTTTTCCACATGAAGTTTCATAGAAGTTAATATCACCCATTTCAATATATTCCAACATTAAACCTTTAATATTTTATATGTTCAGCTTCAATGGCTTCCCATACTTCTAAGTTATGCCACACATCACGCTTATGTTATTCACATAAATGGCGTTTCATTATTGGAGTATATGCCAGTTTCTCCCCTTTTTTTTTTCCTTGAGAAGTTGGGATTGGGTAACATAATTGACAATTGTTTTAATCCATTACATCATTTAATTATAAATCCTAGAAACAGAAGTCTGGCAAGATAGTATACATTGTATGTGCATGCCTGGAGTCTCTTTCCAATTGGTTTCTATAATGCTTTTATAGAAGGAAGTTACATCATTAATCTAAGAATGGAAATTGCATTCACATTTGTAAAACATGTTGAATCAAATCACACTTGTAAAATGATGTCCATATTGCAAAACTTAAGTAACAATCAACTCTTGTATTCAATGGAAATTACTTTTATCAAACACTTCAATTTATATCTAAATTTGCATTAACATAGTTCTAGTGGAAACGTGATATTTCTTCTAAATCTTAAAGGTAAACACATAACAAAAAGATAACAAATCCAACAGTGAAATAATGAAACAACAACACACATGTTTTGTTGAATGAACACTCTCTCTTATAACAAAGTTTTGGGACTAGCTACAATCTAAATGAATTAAGAACTCATTATTTTTCACAAAGATCTAAAAAGATGTATCAAACTTGAGCTTTGTAGATTATGAAACATGTCTGAAAATGTGTTTATTTAAGGTCGGGAAACTTATCAAAGAGGAGCTAGCCCCATTTTATACATGAACTTGTTTTTCTTAATTAAATAATGAAGTAACAAACATAACAAAAAGTATCTAAATTAACTAACTTCAGACTCAAATATTATGAAGTAGCTATACTAGATTACTAATATTATTTTTTATACTAATAGAATATATGTATAATCACAAGGAAGCCCCGATTAACTTAGGGTGCCTAATGAGTGCTACCGATAACTATTCAAAAGGAGACGAAGACGTGATCTATAGCAAGGTTTGGAGGCTTCCATAGAAACCTTCAACAAAAAAATGCCACAAAACAAGGACCCATCATCACACCTCATTTGAGCTTGTTGCATGTCCTTAAGCAACCCTACAATCTCCCTATTCATCATCTAGATCAAATGATTTTGGTTGAGAGAGCTTTTCATGAAGATTGCTCCAACTAAAAGGAGAATGAACTTGTTCTCCCATCATGTAATATTCCAACTTGAGTTCTACTTTAACCCACAGTGTTTCCTCTTCACGTTCATTCACAAAAAAATTGGTGCGATATCAGGAGAAGGACACCAAATAACAGGAAAATGAAATCTCAACTCCAACCATTGTGTTCCATACCTCCTCAAAGAATTCATATACAATTTAGACCCATTTAGGGATATATTAAAATTGGGGTACAAAGGGGATCCATTTTCCTCATATTAGTAGATAGGACGTCCCACCTTTACTGGTAACCAAGTAGAGAATATAGCCTTGATTGATTTACTCTTTTCTCACATTTAGTGAGTGTATCCCTTTGAGTATGGCATTTGTGGGAAAAAAATACAAGGTCATTTAAATAGTTCTAGATACTCCATTATTACCACAAGAGGAACATGATATTCACCCCTCACTCATAAATTTGTCGATCTCTCTACATCTTTCAAATTTTCCAATGCTTTATTCTACTTAACTTGGTGTATTAAGAAGGAAGTGAAAATCCTTAACTAAATGTTCCCCACAAAGGGGTTACGGTTCCACTTTCTTTGCTTACCCAACAAATACTCATGTTGATATAGTTCACATAATAAATTCATGTCCTCTTCATCACAAACAAAATACAATTTACAAAACTAATCAAATGTGAGAACATTACGAGACTTACCAAAAACCAAGGAATGAAGCTGAAAATATATCCATTGTTCCTTTAAGAAAACAACATATACATGGAAGGTGGTCTATATTAAATAGCTTCATGAGACAAATCACACATCTTCTTTTAATTTAATTTTAATTGAGGAACAACTATTTGGGTTTCTTGAAGACTATATCTATCTCTCCATACATACTCCCATCTTTTCCTTGTTTGGGAATATAATTCATCCCACTTCCCTCAAAGTGTATGAATAGCTTGATGACGTGTATGTAATGATATCACATCTCGACCTAATGAATTAGCAAGATTCCTCCATTTTTCCTCTTTGGCCCTCGACCAAATGATTTCAAATGACTCTAATGCTAAGGTAAGCATAGCATTTTGTGGAATAACCTCTACTTAAACAACTAATTTCTATATCACATCCTCGTATATTTTATCCTCTACAATATCCCTATTTGTTATAGACACCTCCTCAAATTAAGATTCCATTGAAAATTCTACAACATTTTCCAAAATCTCAAGCATAGTCTCCTCTTATACCTTTGCTGCAATTTCTGTAACATCTTCCACATTCTCAATTATAATTTCTTCTTGAATCCATTCCATGGATTCTCTAGGAGTCATGTTGTAATGTTCCCGAGCCAATTTTTTCGCTAGAAACACTAACTATTCATTGTCTATTGTTGTTTGGATGTGTGTTTGCAAGTTTTCTCATGAAGTTGTGTATTTAGGTTTATATGTTTGATTATTAAACCATGTAGACATGGATATGAAGATGCATCATACAGAAATACAAGATATAACAAGAGACACCAATATGGAACCAAATAACTCAGATCTGACCTTTATTTAGATAATATAGAGAATATGATACAACATATCTGCAGATCTGGAAGAATATCAAATAAAGCCTCCAAATGGAATAAGAGCTGCTACAAAATGCTCAAGACTGAAGAAATAATCCTCCAAAGGCTAGATAATAAGTTGAATCTAGATACAATATTAACTTCTTTCCCTCCAGGGTTCAGATCCAAACCCCCCCGGCTGAGCTGCACCCTTCTGGATGGTTGTATAAACCCAATAATTCGGCCCTGTTGTTGGAAGCTTCCAAATGCCATGAAACTGGATGGAATAGTAGATCGGGGCAAAACAAAACCCCTCATGAAGTCTCAGAATGAAAGGTAGATATCTGGTCCTCCAATAACTAAAACCCCAAACTGAGTTGCACCCTCCTCGATGACTGCAAAGACCCAATAATTCGGCCTCACTGCTAGGAGCCTGCAAATGCTATGAAACTTGCTGAGAATGTAGAACGAGGCTAGACAACCCCCCTAGTGAAGTCTCCAGTTGAATAATGAAGATTTGCTCCTCCAAACTGGCTAAACCCCTTTCTGAAGTGCACCCTCCTTCTCTCCAACTCTTTCCAAGCTCCAATAAATCAAATGGCAAGTAAACCTCTCTCCAAATATGCTAGGAATGATGGTTGAGGCCCTACAGAGAAAACCCAGATGTCCAATAGTCTAAAAACCTCCTCTATCTCCTGGATCGAACTCCTCTTCCTTCAATGGTGCACCCTCCTTGCTAGAAACCCCCAAGGTTGCACATTGTTCCTTCCTTGACTACTTGATGGTACTTGTAGCTACTATAGAATGGTGTGGGTGGAGTATTGCATCCCCGAGACCAAGCTTGGATCAAGAGAGGTGGGATCTTTCACCATCAATTTGAGAATGATAGTTGGTACTAGGGGTTAAGGACATACCTACCAACCTAAATAGTTCCTGCCAAAAGGTGCTCATAAACCTGTTGTCCCTGTCACTCACAATGGTTTTGGGTAAACCGTGCAATCTGAAAACCTCCCTGAAGAACAAATCTACAACTTGTGTTGCACTGTAGTCTATGGCAATGGAGAAAAGGTTTGCAAACTTGGTTAATCTATCTACCACCACAAAATGCAATATTTTCTCTATGCTTTGGGAAATTCCGTGATGAAATCCATAGATATGATTTCCCATTTGTGCTCAAGGATGGGTAGTGGTTGAAATAATCCCGTTGTATGAGTGTGCTCATTCTTGTTTATGTGACAAGTGGTGCATTCCTTGATGTGGCGCATCACATCTTCCTTCAAGCCCTTCTAAGAAAATATTTCCCTTATCTGCCTGTATGTCTTGATGAACCCTTGATGTCCTTCTACCGGTGAATCGCAGCATGATTGTAGCACTTTGTCTTTAAAGGTTGACTCGGGGACCAAGAAGATTCGACCCTTGTAATAGATGATGTCATCCATAATCATGAAGTTGTCATCTTGTACCTTTCCATCCATCAATTCGCATGCAAACCTGTTCTTTTAGTATTCCACCAAAAGGTGGGCCTTCCAGTCAACTGAGATGTCGATCATAGCATAAACTGGTGGTCTTTTGGATAAGAAATCTTCCACCACATTATTCTTCCCTTTGACAAACTCAATGTCAAAGTCATAAGCATGGATCTTTCTAACCCACTTTTGTTTCCTCTCATTTAAGTCCTTTTGATCCAAAAAGTACTTGAGATTGTTGTGATCTGTCCTCACAACAAATTTTGCCCCAACCAAATATTGCCTAAACTTAGCCAATGCATGCATGATGTCTAACATCTCTTTTTCATAGATGGTGTAGAGAATCTTAAGACCCCTCAGTTTTTTGGCTTTCATAAACAATAGGGTGCCTATTATGCAGAAGCACTGCTCCAATGCTCTCCCCTAAGGTATCTCACTCCACTATAAAGGGTTGTGCGAAATCTAGTAGAGCCAATATCGGACACGTAATAATCACCTTCTTCATTTTTTCAAAGGTCAAGTGTGCTTCTAGACTCCACTTGAATGCTCCCTTCCTGGTCAAATCAGTCAAAGGTGCACAAAGTTGAGAGAATCCTTTGACAAACCTCCTGTAATAACAACATTTTCCAAGAAACCCCTTCAATTCTGTGAGGGTCTTAGGTGTGGGCCAGTCAAGTATAGCCTGTATCTTCTCTTGGTATACATGTACCCCTTTCACCCCAATGATGTGTCCCAAATAAAGGACCTATGTCATTCCAAATTCACATTTGGATTCCTTAACATACAAAGATTTCCCTTCCATGATAGCCAAAATCTGTTCTACAAGCTGAAGATGATCCTCCCAAGTTTTGCTATAGATCAACAAGTCATCAAAGAAGACTAAGAGGAACTTCCTTAATTGCTTGTTGAAGACATGGTTCATGCAATATTGGAAGGTGGTTGGCGCATTAGTCATCCCAAAAGGCATCACCAAGAACTCATAGTGACCATAGTGACATCTGAAGGTAGTCTTGGGTACATCTTGCTCCCTCATCTTTATCTGATGATAGCCAGAGCGCAAGTCAATCTTTGTGAAGTATACGACCCCATGAAGCTCATACAATAACTCATCAATCCTAGGTATGGGGTATCTATTCTTGATTGTCTTCTTATTCAATTCCCTGTAATCAATGCACATGCACATGGTCCCATCCTTCTTTTTCACTAACACTACTAAAGATGCAAAGGGACTAGAACTTGGCCTAATGTGGCCTATGTCTAACAGTTATTTAATAGCCTTCTCAATCTCATCTTTATATTTCTTTGGTTGCACGTAGGGAGTGGTGATGATAGGTTTCGCTCCCTCCTCCAATTATATGATGTGCTCAAACCCCCTATCTGGTGGTGCTCCTGGTGGAATGGGTTCAAAGACCTTGTTGTGTTTGTCAATGATTCTATGAATCTCTGGTGAGTAATGAGTCTCCCCTTTCTTATCCACCCTAACCGATATTCTACATTCGACTATATGCAATTTCTTCTCTCCTGAAGATGGCCTCCATGCGCTTTACTGTCACCGCTCTAGGTGTGTTTCCTGTCATGCCCCTGAGAACCACCTTTTTCCCATTTTCCTTTGTGAAGGACATATCCATGGTCTTGTAGTTGGTAGTGATTGGCCCCAATGTACTAAGCCACTGAACTCCAAGGATTATATTAGTGTTTGGAAGGTCCATTACATAGAAATATTGTGCCAAATCATGTCTTCCCAATGTAAGCTTCATTCCCAGAATATACTTGTCACAGGGCATAGTGTGCCCCCCTGCTACCTCCACACGAAACCATTCAAATTCAACTGTAGGTATGTGTCTTCTTTGTAGTAGGGTTGAATCAATGAAGTTGTTTGAAGGACCCCCATCAATGAGAACTGCAACTTTATTCCCCTATAACACCCCTCTCATCCTAAAGGTGTTGAATTTAGGTACCCCGCTGATGGATGCTAGTGTTACCTTCTCATATGTTGCAAGGTCGTGACTTGCATCCTCCTCTTCTGCATTTTCTGTGGGATCTTCCTTTGTGTTCAGTAGGTGGCCGAAACCTTCCTCCTCATCATCATCATAAATCACTTCAATGTAGTGAGCCTTACCTTTTCCCATGCATTTGTGTCTTGGATCCCAAGGCTCTTTACAAGTAAATCACAATTGCTTCCTTCTTAATTCCTTCCTAGTGGTCTCATCCATTCTACCCCTTCCTCGGTCAAACCCCCTTTGGTCTCTCCCCCCTTGGTTCATGGGAGGTCTTTTGTCTCTACCCCCCTGGGTTTAGAGGAGATCTAGGGGTAAATCTAGTCTTTGTTGTTGATCCCAAGTCCCTAGTCCTCCATATAACATCTTGTAAGTTGGTAGGATTACAATCCTTTACCCAACCCATTAGGGGTTCCATAAACTCGTATGTGAAGAGAATCATAAGTCTAGCTTGAGACAGATCCTACACCATAACTGTTATTCCCTGAAACTCCTCTATATATACCTCTGGTGATCCTGTCTGCCTGAGTTGGGTGAGTTCCCTAAAATGTAGCTTTGGATCTCCTTGGTCAAATTTGTCAATACGGCTATGTGTAAAATTTGTGTAAGCAATGATCTGATTGTGGCCCAGGGTAGTCAACCCATGGTACCACCAGTCATGAGATTTTCCCTCTAAGTACATGGTGGAAAACTTGATGGCATCCATTTCTCTCATTGGGTTAAGTTGCAAGTAGGTATCAAGTTTTTGCACCCAAACTTTCGCAATCACCTTGGAAGATCCATCAAAGTATGGGATTTCCATCTTTCCTTCAGTGCACTCCAATTCATAGTTATTCCTGTGATATTGTTTGGGCTTACCCCTGAATTTGATCCCACAATATTGATTCAGTGTGACTTGCCTTTGGAACCCTGCGCTCAGTGAGTTATATTCCCTGGCATAATGCTCAAAATTGTCCTCAAATTCATCTTGATAGCTATGTTGTGGTTGGTTATCCAAGAATGTAGGTAGGTAGGGTCTAGGGGTAGTTCTACTGTGTGTTATCCCCTTAGGAGATTTTCCTCCAAAACTCTGCCCCTCAATGTGGTAGTAAAAGTTTTTCTCTTGATGAGTTTTGGTTTCCCCATGAGACCCACTAGCTTCTTTGTTTGCATAGATTTCTGGCCCCTTTCCTACATGGGTCAAATGTAATAAGACCTGCGTAATCGTATACTAACTAGCATTTACTCTCTCAAAGGTCTCCTTCAACTCAAACTTCCCCCTGCGCATTGCCTTTTGGTTTTCCTGTAGATGGTGCACCAGTGCCCTTTTTGTCTGACGTATGGAGTGTTGTAAGTCTTTTGCAAAGCTTGCTAGGACTTGTGGCTCACTGTCCTCACTTGAACCTTCCATTTCTGCCTCTGGTTCTCCTGTCTTCTTTCTGCGTCTACCCATATAGATACCACTGAATTTATGTATGCGCTAATCCCCACTAGTTGGGAAGATCAATGCTCTGATACCACTGTAATGTTCCCAAGCCAATTTTTTCGCTGGAAACACTAATTGTTCATTGTCTACTGTTGTTTGGATGTGTGTTTGCAAGTTTGCTCATGAAGTTGCATATTTGGTTTTATATGTTTGATTATTAAAGCATGTAGACATGGATTTGAATATGCATCATAAATAAATACAATATATAACAAGAGTCACCAATATGGAACCAAATAACTCAGATCTGACCTTTATTTAGATAATATAGAGAATCTGATACAACAGAGCTGCAGATCTGGAAGAATGTCCAATAAAGCCTCCAACTAGAATAAGAGTTGCTACAAAATGCTCAAGAATGTAGATATAAGCCTTCAAAGGCCAGATAATAAGCTGAAGCTAGATATAAGATTAACTACTTTCCCTCCAAGGTTCAGATCCAAACCCCCCCGGTTGAGTTGCACCCTTCTGGATGGCTTTATAAACCCAATAATTCGGCCCTACTACTAGAAGCCTCCAAATACCCTGAAACTGGATGGAATAGTAGATCGGGGTAAGACAAACCCCCTTCTGAAGTCTCAGACTGAAAGGTAGAGATCTGCTCCTCCAATAACTGAAACCCCAAACTAAGTTGCGCCCTCCTGGATGACTACAGAGACCCAATAATTCAACCTCATTTCTAGGAGCCTCCAAATGCTATGGAACTTGTTGAAAATGTATATCGGGGCTAGAAAAACCCCCTAGTGAAGTCTCCAGCTGAATAATGAAGATCTGCTCCTCCAAACTAGCTAAACCCCTTTCTGAAATGTGCCCTCCTTCACTCCAACTCTTTCCAAGATCCAATAAATCAAATGGCAAGTAAACCTCTCTCCAAATATGCTAGGAATGATGGTTGAGGCCCTATTGAGAAAACCTAGATGTCCAATAGTCCAAAAACCTCATCTATCTCCTGGATCAAACTCCTCTTCCTTCAATGGTGTGCCCTCCTTGCTCAAAACCCCCAAGGTTGCGCAATGTTCCTTCCCTGACTACTTGATGGTACCTGTAGCTGTTGTAGAATGGTGTGGGTGTAGTATTGCATCCTCAAGATGAAGCTTGGATCAAGAGAGGCAATATCTTTCACCACTGAGTTGATCTCTAGGGTTTGTAGTCTCAAAGCCCTCAAAACTGTTTTGTGCTCAAGAGCCCAAATGAAAAATGTAATAATAATCCAGAATCAATGAGAAGTGTGCCCTTCTTTTATTTTATACTCCAGTTCTATTTCTCCATTGAGTTAGTTAACCCCTAGGGTTAACTCCTAGCTTTTCCACACACGCTCTTTTCTTTCCTTTAGTTACCTTTTTCTCCCAAAGTCAACTCAATAATATAACGTTGTGCTTAGGTAATGGCTTTTGGTTGAATTTGTCCCCATAATGCATGCGACTATAGTCTAGTGGGGACAACTAAACTACAGAGTCTCTCCAAACCTCTTCATCAAGAGGTGGGGGACATTGCACACACCCTCAACAAACTTTGTAAAATGACCTACTTCATCAAAGTTTGTAGCAATACCAATAACAACTGGTTTTGTAGCAACTTCAATTTTAACATCTATTGTATTAGAGGGTTCTCTAACAGGGAACACTCTTAGTCCTTCTCTAACCTATCTTTATACTTAACCAACCCTCTTAATCCTTTTCCAACCTATCTTGGTACTTAACCAACTTCATTTTTATCCTTTTTAAATTAAAGTTAACATTTCATCAAATATCAGAATAATTTTAATCAACACTTATCCAATTTGACTTAAATTTAATAAAATCCTTACCTCGGGAATTTAAAAATGCATTGCTTTTATTTAGCTTTTATTTAACAAATGTAAATTACCAAAAATCATCATATGTGGCTTTAGAAATGCTACATTCATAATTAAACATTTAGATGGCTTTAGAAATGCTACATTCATAATTAAACATTTAGATGATCATTATTTCGTACATACAAGAAAAATAAATAATTAATTGTAGACCTTGAGGGTGATGAAACGATGGATAAATGAACATAAATGATATTATTAATAATAGATAAATGAACATAAATAATATTATTAATAATGGTTAAAAAAACATGGAGAAGTCTTAGGCACGCATAGTAAAAGTGAAGTTGTATGCAAGTAGAGTATGATGGACTTTGTCTTAGCAATGATTTTCCCCACAATTTTGGCTTTCAAGTACTCTTGAGTTCTCATCCATTATTGTTTAAATAAAATTATGTTTCTTATATTAATGTCTAAATAAAGTTATGTTTTATTGATTTGTATATTTGTTTTAAAAAGAAAGTATATGATAGTGTTGTATTGGTGGGTTAATGTGTTTTAAAGACTGTAAAATAAAGTTTTATGTGATCTTATGTGATCTTACAAACGAAGACCATTAAATTAGTATAAATTAATGATTATGTTTTATTATTACTTAATTATATCTTAAGTAATAAGACACGTCCTAAACCCCTTGCATGTCTCGTGTTCATCGAATCCGACATGATTCGCCCTGACACATGTTGGATTCGATGCATCTACATGTCATGTGTACGTCCAACATCACCTCAAATCATGTCACGAGTCTAGGACACGTGTCTCGCAGAAAAGCATGTCGCGAGCCCTCAAAAGAGGTTTTTCTCTTGTTATTTTACTCATTTTACCCACGGGTTGGAGCAAAAGGAGAGTTAGAGTGCAACAAAGGGATTTGGTGGAGTGTGAGAAGGGATTCCAAGTGCCAAGCAAGTGGATTTGTCCACCATTCTTCAAGTTTTTTTCTATTGTAGCAGTTCAAGAACTTTGCTACAACAATCATGGCTCAATCATCAAGGGAAACTGGAAGAGGGAAAAATAAAGGGAGGGATTTTCCTACTAATGTTGTCCCCCCTTCTTCATTTTCAAGAGGGTCAACTAGTGTTCCATCTATTGGAAGTGGGGTCTCAACAACAATTCTAGAGGCTGAAAAACATGTTGTTTTAGCAAGGCAACAAGCTCAAGAATCAAAGTATCCATTGTGGAAGTATGTCACAAGACATCAAGGGCCTGGGTCCAAGTTAAAGGGAGGAGGTAATATTCTTTGGACATGCAATTTTTTCAAGAATCCATTTACAAGCACCTACTTTCGAGTAAAGGGCCATTTGTTGGTCACACCTTGTGAAATTGGACCATGTCAAGGAGTGAGTGCATCCAAACGAAGATAACTGGAAAGAGAGGACAATGTTGGTGAGGGGATCGTGGCAGCAACATCTACGAAAACCAAGAATGAGGATCCTCTTCCATTCTTGAGGAAACCATCTAGCAAATACCCATTTGGTGGTGGGACTGCAACAACAAGAAAGAGGCCCGCAATGGGTCCAATGGACAAGATATTTCAGCAAGAGAGGCAAGATGAGTTGGATCTTACCATTGGTTTTTTTTTCTATCTCAACTTCATCTCATTTAATGTTGCACTATCTCCTTTATTTATTGACATGTGTCAGATTCTAACTCAAGGGACTCCAGTAGGGTACATGCCTCCTAGTTCAGAGAGGCTTAGAACCACATTATTGGTTAAGTCAAATATGCAGGTGGATAAAATGCTAGAGCCTATTAAAGAAACTTGGTCCTCATCTGGTGTTAGTATTCTTTAAGATGGATGGACAAATGCAACACGCCATCCACTCATCAACTTCATGGTGTCTTCCTTAAATGGACCAGTTTTCTTGAAAGCGGTGGATGCTCTTAGAAAATATAAGGATGAGCAATATATGGGTGAGTTGTTCATTAAAGTTATTGAAGATGTAGGTGTTTGTTGGCTTAGCTTGAACTACTCTTTCCTACTACCTGCGTTGTTGACCCGGGGTTCATATCTTTAAAGGTACCAACAAAGCCTAAAACTATCAGCCCCTCTGGTAAACCAGGAAGCAACATAGCACACAGAGTGCATTGCGTACTCTCACCTGAGATAGCTTTAAATGGATGGTTGTAAGACTCAGGTGTTTACAACGTAGGATTGAGTATGAGATATGGGATCTATATTCTGAGCCATTTATTCTAACTTGTGTTACAAACTACTGTTATTCTCTTTTATATTTTAACCCATGTGGTATCTTTTTGTTACATCGCAACAACAATTAACCAAGCAATATACTTACTCATTCATTCATTACACACAACATTTAACTAATAAAAGTACGACAAATATATGCATGCATTCATCACATTACACAGGTATTACCGTGGTTCACCCCCTCCTAGGCTACGCCCATAAAGATCTGGCTCTTGGCTCTCTTATTATGGTAGTTCTGCAATCTCACGTCGTGTGCTTACAATTCTCCTTAGATGGGTAAGATCTCTATGAGGTGAACTAGATCACACCAGGCTCCTCGGCTTGCGATCTAATCCTCAAGATCTACCTTCTCTCCTCCTGTCTAGCTCAATTGATTTACAAAAGTAGTTCTTCTAATAAAAAACATTACATGAAAACGACTCGAACTCTACATATGTAGCGAATGAAACCTCTCTATGATACATGCGTATCTATATTTATATCTACCGAGCTCTTCAGCCATTTACACAAAACCTTACAAAAACCCTAACCCTGTTGTTGTTAGGTATTCCTTATTTGCATGCGTGCTTTGATTCCTTCCAGCTGTCGCCTCCTTGCATGCATGTGTGTTGTGCTTCTTACCAATTGCCGCTTTCCTCTTGCACACTTTCTTTCCCATGATTTCTCTTCCAGCTGCCATTCTTCTTTGTGCACGCTTTCTTTCCCACTTCGGCCTAATTCCAATAGGCCCCCAACACTGACATGTGACTCGTCTTGAGTCACCTAATATTTCTGAGCTGCCTCGATCTCCTCGATGACCGTATGGAACTTTTCCCTTAGCTCTAATTCTTTTGTCGGTGCCTGCGTGGTCGTCTCCTTAATGGTATCCACTACCTGAACTGCCACTTCATCGCACAGTAATCCTTCACATTCTGCCTGTGTCTGTGCCATCTGTGTTCTAGCTGCTTCTGCCTGTGCGAGTACTTCTGCTACCCGTTCATGTAATGGTTCTATTTGAGCCTGACCCTCATGTTTATGTGTTTGCGCAGTGATAAGTTCTTCCTGCATCTTCTTCATCTCCTGCATCCCCTTGACACGTTCTGGGATTGGTATGGCATTTTGCCTCTATTTGAGTTCTTGGATCACTGCATTGATCCTTTCCTCTTCCTTGTCCCAGCGTTGAACCTGTGGATCCTCCTCTAGTCTTGTCCAAAGTTGCACTTCTTTCTCGAGAAAGTCAGCTGTCGTGCTAACCTGTTTCTCCATATCATGTAGTTGCGTTGTTGTTGTCTGCCTCCTTTGCTCCTTTATTGTCAGTGGAGTTGTTGGTGTGAGTTGTTCTCGGAGATCCTCAATCTCCTTATGGTATCAAGAAATTGCCTGTGCAATCTAGTCAATCTTTTCTGCAGCTGGGAGTTCGTTTCGTTGTGCAATGCTTGGAAGTTTTCCAAAAATTTCTCCCACTCTGTGTTCGAATTCGTTCCTGCATTCTGTCTCCTTCTGAGTTTTGGATTTGGCCTACTCATACTCTTTTTCCAACGCTTCCCGCTGCTTTGTTTCTTTCTGTATCTCGACTAATTTTTTGTGTTCCCAAGACTACATCTCGTGGTTGATGCTAACCTGCAATTTGTACAGTTCCCTTGATGGCATCCGTATCAAGACCAATTGGATGTGGTCCAAATCCTTCCGTGGTGTTTGTCCCACTATTTCATCCATTCGTAGCATGCTCGGTTTTATGTAGACCTTTGCGTGTGCGAGTAACATTGGGAGGGATGGGTCTCATTCTTCTACCTCCACTCTTTCATTGGTTTGTGTTGTCGACAACTCTATGCCTTTGCTGCTACTTTCTCTCTGGGCCTCCCCGAGTGTCCTAAGGAGCTGTCCCATTTATGCCAAATCTTTTTGCATTTTATCCATGTGATGTGCTACGTGATCAAAGTCTTCTGCTAGACAATCTTGGACCATTATGGAAATCATTTCTCCATCATCCTCCGTGATCGTATAGTCTGGTGATGCTCATTGTGACTTTGATTTCTTGTGCACGCTTGCTGCCTGTACAACTGGTCTTTTAGTTCCTCCTGGTTCCTGTGTGTTGGGATTTGGGGTGGTCTTCTGCACTCCCTTGGCTTTCTTTGGTTGTTCATTGGTCTCTTTCTGCCCCTTCTAGGTCCTTATCGAATTTGCCCCTTATTTGCTTGAGTCGGCTTGTTTTGGCCTGTCCTTGGTTTCTTGGGCACTGGGTTTTGCGGAGGCTGTGTTTCTGCCTGCGTTGCTTCTCCTTATGCGGGTCCTTCCAGTACTTCCCAGGGAATGGATGGGATACTCCATACATCAGGCCATTCATTGATGACCATGTCTATATCACCTTTTGTGATGCAGTAGTGCATTGGTAGCCACTGTTTATCTGGATCCTGTCTTGATTGTATCCACATGGCTTGACGTGTAGCCCAGAAGTTAGCGATGTCCCCATATCGTGCGAAAGCCTCTGGTATTATTCTCCATGATCAGCTAATAGATTCATGTATTTCCCATAGGTATGCTTCAAATATGATTCCATTTTCCCTCTTATGCCTGGCCTGTGGCCCAGATCTCAGTAATAGATATCTCGCTCCCACTGGTTGTGGTCTAGTAGCAAACACTACATACTCTGGTTCCCGCCATCCCATGAAGGCTATGAGGGTGAGTATCCATGAGCAATGGAATTATATACCGAGGTCCTGCACATCCTTGTAGTCCACTTGGAGCAAGTTTAATAGATAAGGCGTCCAACTCACGAAGGTGCCTTCTGCGCACTGAGCTGCAACTGCGATGACTCCTGCTGGTACTTCGTTTTTGCGACATTTTCTTAACAATTTACAGGCTAAGATCTTTGCGCCCAATTGTGTCGCTGCATTGTTGATTTGTTTTATTATAATGCCTCTTGTCCCCCTGGTGGTGTTGTGAGTGGGAAATACCTCTACGGACTAGCACTTAGGGTTTTATCATGCATGCAGAAAAGACCTAAAGATTCCTACTTTCTACCGTAGTCCCAGACCTAATCCCCATTATTCTTAAGAAAATACGTAGTTAAGAAGATCAAGTGAACATACCTTATTTCAGGTGTTTGATATCAATTATTCTTCATGCTTGATCGCTCTTTGAATACATCTCTCCTCCCAAGGATGACCTGCATTCACACAAGACAAACAAAGAACTCCACATACATTTGATATATAGATTAATGGGTTAGAGATTCAATCAACATGTATGCAATAAACCATGAAAACCTCATATGGTGGGACGGGAAAAGTACTTCTTTATTATTAACTTCAACAAATCAACCTACAATGGTGAAGCCAACCACTACTCCATGAACCTAGTCCTGGGCTCCTCTTCAACCGTCCTCCAACTTCTTTTCTCTATATTTCTCTTTGCACAAGGAAGGCTAAAGGTTCACACAAGGGGAATGCGCAATCAGGTATAGTTTCTTTACTATGATTCTCTTCTTCCAAATGGGACCCCTAACCCTTCTTTTATAGGATAGAAGAAGCTAGGTATTTGGTTGATCCTTCAACCATGCATGGCCGAAAGGTTTAGTTAACTCACCCAAAGCTGTGTGTTCTGTTAACCACTTTCCTTTTTTTGTGATTTTGTAGGTACACACAGGTTGTCTTGGGTCAGCTAGCATGTACACACATGCAGTAATGGAGCAGGGTGTGTGGGCCTTTATAAAAGGGTTTTTTAAGAAGAGTTTGTTCAACAGTGTTTTGGCAAAGAAGGAATCTGAGATGGCCTGATGCAAGGTAAGTATGTCTGGTGCAACTTAGGTTTATAACATATGCCCCCTAATGTGTGAGGTCATAAGAACATATGATGGCCAAAATAAATTAACAATATTCACCGATGTGCCGAACAAGCGAGCCCAAGGACCAGAAATTGGGAGGTGTCGTCTGCAAAATAATAATTGTCTCACCAAGGTGGGCATACTCATGCTCGGGATAAAATAAAATCATGGATACCAATCAAATACACTATAGATCCATGTCATATAACTATATAAAGTGTAGCCGCGAGCAATACACAATGAAGCTACATCTCGAAATCAAAAAGATATACGTGTAGAGTATCCATCTTCTTAGAAGTTGATAAGGGCTGATGGATGGAGATGAGGTCTTCAGGGCTCAAGAAACAACTTCAAAATATTCAAAACTCGGGTAGGAGTGTACAAATTCACTACCCAGAGGTCTTTGATGCCTCATCGGTCATGGACTAGAGAATCTTGATGATCAGACTGAAGGCTTCATTGATTTTGAACAAAGACTTGATTTGATGTTCAGGATGGCCGGGCATGAGGGAAAGAGACAAACTACAGAGGGGCCGACTTAGGCTTGGTAAAAAATTCCCTTGGACAATAGGACGACAGATGATGAGACTTAGGCAGCATGGAATTAACATAAGTTTATGAGGCAGGAGGCAACACAAACTCTCCATATGTTTGGAAGAATAACCAAATGGAGGAAGACACAACTCTATGTAGCGAGAAACAACTTCCTAAGGTCGTATTAAATCCTAGATTTTGACGAACAAACAGACAGATGTGCTTTATCCAAGGGCGACTCATTATGCTGTCAATAAAGAAAATACTTTTCCCTTCCTCTTTTTGGGGTATATTTGTTTTTTTTTGTCTTTTTCAATAATTTTGGAAAAAGAATAAAATAATGTTACGTTACAAAAGAGGAATGAGTGTTGCAAACTACAATTTCAAGGCGTAGGGATAAGACTGATGTTCAAAGTAAGGACACTCGAAAAAATCCTCCAGGGGCCAAAGGTGTCAAGACGCAAAGGAAAAGTGATACAGGGCTTGTGTATAAGGCATGCTTTAGATGGTTCAGTTGAGAGCAACATGGAGTCGGCATTAGGCTAAAGACGCGGGTATGGAAATGCGATTAATAAAACACACAATGGTAACATCCTTCGATGTGAGTTTAACGAGCCTAGAGAAGGTAAGCTCGACGATTTTTCATATTTAGAGAGTCTGAAAAACGTAAAAGGAGACTCCACTAGGGTACCTTTTTCGAAGGTAGTCTAGTCGGTTCGAAAAAGGGGTAAACTAGCACCGAAAAGACGTCTATTCAAAACCATTTTAATGAGTGTGATAAAGACAAGATCACTCGACCATTTTTTCATTTTTAAGGAGTCTGAAAAAATCTTAACTATGGACTCCGTTAGGAATGTTCTTTTGGACCATTTTAACGAGTGTGAAAGAATAAGGTCACTCGACGATCTTTTCAATTTTAGGGAGTCTAAAAAGAGCTTAACTATGGACTCCGTGGGGGTTCCTTTTTCGTATATTTAGTCCCTCAAGCCCGAAAAAGGGTTAAAATGATACCTGAGAGTACTCTTCTAGAGAACTGAAGTTCCTTAGAGTATACCTTTGTTCGTACAATTGACCATCTGGACTGAAAAAGGGGTAAACTACCACCAGATAGACGTGACTTCAAATTTCAATTTAACAAGCGTGAAAGGCCACAAGATCGCTCGACAATATTTTCATGTTTAGAGGGTTTGAAAAGGGCTTAAAAGAAAACCCATGGGGGATATGACTCATGTATGAAATAGGTTCAGGTAGAGCCCGCTGCTAGGCTCAGAACAAGAGTCTCTTCGATAGTCAACTTGGAAAGTCTCCCAAAAGGGAAGAAAAAGAAACCACGTTGTAAGTCCTCCCTTGATATAGAAACCGTAGTCATGGCTTCAAGGATAGCCTCATCTGAAGAAAATTCAAAATCTGAGAAATCACGCAAATGAGGGTAGACAGTCCCAAAGGGTGAAGTAAACTGACCATACTCCATATGACGATGGAGGTTATGGCTAGAACTGGCAGAGTCTATCAATGAAGAATCACAAGCACGAGGGCTTGAGGATCTACTAACATCGATATCAGACTCAGAAGGATACTCAAGCCCACTTGGACCAAGAGGGGGAAGTAAGGGCTCCCATGCCCCCATTAGATACACTAATGGATCAATTGCTGATTCCAAGTCTCGACAAGGAAAACATGATTTCACAGGTTCCTGCTCATAAGCAATTGAACACTGAGGATAAGACGCCACATAATTAACCCGTGGTGAGGTAGAGTCTACACGAATGCTAGGAACATATAAAGGGGTAGTCTTAAATAATGCTAAATTAGGATGGTGATTATCAGATGTCAGCTGGTCGATAGTGACAATGCTTGCATTGTGAGGGAAATGCATCTCCCGGAAGAGCGTAGACAGTACAACATTCATAGCATATACATAATCACGCCCGAGAAGCATATTGAAATCTTACGGGCCTTGCACCACTATAACATCAACAAGGAAAATCTTCCCACCTAATGAGATAGGCAACTGAGGAAGAATCCCCAAATATTCACTAGGACGCTTGTCAAAAGCCAACAACTCATGTGAAGCAGACACAAGCTTGGGAGATCCCAAGACTTTCCAAACCGAGGAGGAAAAAATACTTGCAGAGGCTCCCTCATCCACAATACATCGATAAATGTTTGTTGAATTAACTTCAACCCTTATTTGAAAAGGTGTGGCAGAAGGAAGATGAGGCTCAACAAGGTCATTCCAATCAAAGGAAACCATCATAGGGCTTGGAGCGGGTGTGCCTGAAACGAGAGGAATGCCCCCTTGTTCTGAAAGTATTGAACTGGAAATGCTAAAAACATAGTCGGTAGACATGTCACTCCACAAAATAAGAGTGTGATCATCCGATGACTACATTGGCATGACCACTTTTGCAACCAATGGTTGAATAGGCTACGAGACTACATGGTCTAAAGGCACCTCACCCCCCAAAAGAGGAGTGGGATCAATTGATGACTGCATCAACTTAATCACTTTATCAACCACTGGTTGAATAGGCTAAGAGACTACAAGATCTAAAGGCACCTCACCCCTCAAAAGAGTAGTGGGATCAACCGATGATTGCATCAGCGTGACCAATTTCTCAACCAATGGTTGAATAGACTTTGAGGAAACCTCAGAAGACTCAGAATACAAAGATCTTGTAAACAGGGACCACAATCTTTGTACCTCTGGAATGCTAGGGCACAGATGAGTAAGGTGATCTCCCTTGCATAGCTTATAAGGGAACTTAGGCTTACATCCTATCCATATAGGTTTTTCAACAAGATCGATGCCCCCAACATGACTAGCAGTGGCTAGTTGCACATCTCCAACATAACTTGCAAAGGCTACAGACCTATTACCAGTATGACTAGCAGTGACTGGACTCTTTCCCCCATCATGACATACAGAGGGTGGGTGTGTGCCCCTAGCATAACTTGCAGAGGCTGGGTGCTAGTATTCAATGTGACTTGCAGAGGTTGTTGACCTATCTCCAACATGACTAACAGAGGTTGGTGATTTCTTCTTCTTATTCTTCCTCTTTCTATTTCGTTTAGACTTTTGGTTACTAGTAACTGTACTTTCACCAGAGGTGGGAGAAGGAGGAGGAGAAGAATTTTCTGATGAAGAAACATCAACAGGGTGCCCAGGACATAAAGTTCTCAAATGAGAAGCATCAAGAGCATTTGGGACATTTGGAATGGTACCCAACCAAACTGGTAGTCCCACATTCAACCCAGGAATGTACAAAGTAGCCATCAAAGGGACACCAACATTTCTTAAGAAGGGAAAAGCACAAGAATCCCCTTGTGAAGGGGCTCCTTGGTTGGTATGGTTGGGAAAATTAGCCATGAATATTTTATGCACAGGTTCTCCCCTTGCGGGATCGTTCAAGTCCGTAAAAGTATCATGCACTGACTCTGGAAAACCAATGGTATCAAAACAACGCCTATAAATAGGTGGCTCCATGTTTCTAAGCAGAAGACCAAAAAGTCCTCACGACCGGCGGAGTGGGCGGTCTACCACCCTAGGTCAGATACCCAAAGCCATGAATGACTAAATCACTATGGAAAACTAGGGAGCACAAAGCACACACTAAAAGTTCCTAAAGGAAAATCAAGCAAATGCCTAACTAGTTGGATGAACAGGTACACCAACCAACACTAGAGAAATTTACCAGTGCAAGTGCAACTCGAAAATGGAAGCACCCTCTGGGTATACTCTGCAAAGCGTTGTCAAATTTCTTTCCTAGGTACCACGGTATACCCCCGCAATCACCTGTGTATGTCACTAGAAAGATAGGCAACTAGGTTGCCAGTGCACGAATAGTCACCAGGTGGGTATAGTCGACAGTCGGGTATACCACAATGAGCAGGGTATCAAGCCCAAAACCTACGAAGGGTATCGAAAGCAAGTTGTTCGGAAGACAACTGAGGACCTCGAATGGATTCGAGACCCATGAAACTTCGTGGCAAATGCAATCGACGGAATCCCAAGACAAGCCCTTTATATGTGTTCTCCATTACGATTGGTCCGTCTTTGGAGGGGTTATCTCCGCTACCTTTCCGCACACGACCTCGTGTTTAGCCCCTATGTTAGAGGGGGGTCCCAGATAAATTTCATGATAGTGGACTTCTACACTCCTTAGCATAGACTCGTATGTTTGTTTTATAGCCTTGAAGAGTTTTCTCTCCAACCTAAATCAAGGCTCTAGCCTAAACTATTTGATGAACCCTATAAAACATAAAGTCTCGTTGATTTTAATTAGCGTTCTTTTTACTGGCTTGATTTACTCAAAAGGGTATGGTAGTGCAACTGATGGTGTTAAGACTCTTGCGAAAAAATGATGAAACTTATATGAACACTGGAAAAGAATGATTATTATTCTTTTTTTTTTTTCTTGAAATGCTTTTTAAAATTAGAAGAAAACACAATGCTATGCTAATTTATTTTTCTTTTTCAAATAACAATGCAAAGAAAATGCCAGGAAAGAAAGAGATCTAACAAATTAAGTTTTTTTTTTTATTATTTTCTTCCAATCAAAGTAGAAATAACAAAATATTCTAAAAGAAACTGATGAATGCAACTCATTTTTCTTAAAATTTCATGCTAAAAATAAGTTTAAAAAGCTAAGAAACAAAATAAATCTTTTAATGAAAAAGCAAGCTATTGCTGTGATCAAACCCAAGTTATTGACCGCTATGACAAAGACCCAAAAACCTGAGGGGTATAACTCTTGAAAAAGGAAAGGACGACTGCCTTACCCTAAACAAAAAATTTCTCTATAGGCACGCTGCTGACAATTCAACAACAAGCGTGTGCACCCGAGCTGTGTAAAGTCAAAGTGTGTGTACACGCGTGCTAGCCTTATACAGGCCGCGTGTACCTCTGCAACTCTTCAAAAAATGAAATGATAAGAAATCAAGAACTGGAAAAGACTACTGGTATTGAGAACCAGAATCTCTTTAAGACTCGAAAACTTACTTTAACAGAAAAAGAAAACAATTGAAGGAAAATTTCATAGAACAAAACCAATCTGAGGTGAAACCTAAGCTACAAAACTGCAAAAAGTAGAGACTAAAATGAGTTTCAGAAAACCCCTGAGAAGTATTACTTTTGACAGGGGAGAGGATGATTGCCTCTCTAAAAGAAATTTTTTGGAATCATACACGCGATTGACACTTCCTCAGCTAGCATGTACACATGGGCTGTGAGAATGTAGGGCGCAGGTACATGCGTGCAGACCTTATATAGGTTGCGTGTACCTCTGTGGATATCGGAAAGAAAATACATTCAAGCAAAGAAACAGAGATAACTGGTATGGAAGACCAGAATCTCTGTTAGCTCAGACTTTTGCAGAAACTTAAAAAGTAGGAAATGAAACCAGTTTTTAAAATACCCCCAAAACATATTCCCAGAAACCCTAGATAATCCCTAGTATGGTCGCCAATTCTGTTGTGAATGGGAAATCCCTCTACGTACTAGCACTCAGGGTTTTATTATGCATGCAGAAAAGACCTAAGGATTCCTACTTTCTATCGTCATCCCAGACCTAATCCCCATTATTCTT
This sequence comes from Picea engelmannii, assembly GCA_009831015.1. Taxonomy (NCBI): domain Eukaryota; kingdom Viridiplantae; phylum Streptophyta; class Pinopsida; order Pinales; family Pinaceae; genus Picea; species Picea engelmannii. Next base: position 29,444 of record ML779696.1, on the reverse strand, counting down.
AAGAAAATACGTAGTTAAGAAGATCAAGTGAGCATACCTTATTTCAAGTGTTTGATATCGATCCTTCTTCACGCTTGATTGCTCTTTGACTACATCTCTCCTCCCAAGGATGACCTGCATTCACACAAGACAAACAAATAACTCCACATGCATTTTATATATAGATTAATGGGTTAGAGATTCAATCAACATGTATGCAATAAACCATGAAAACCTCATATGGTGGGATGGGAAAAGTACTTTTTTATTATTAACTTCAACAAATCAACTTACAATGGTGAAGCTGGCCACTGCTCCATGAACCTGGTCTTGGGCTCCTCTTCAACTATCCTCCAACTTCTTTTCTCTATATTTCTCTTTGCACAAGGAAGGCTAAAGGTTGGGACAAAGGGAATGCGCAATTGGGTATAGTTTCTTTACTATGATTCTCCTCTTCCAAATGGGACCCCTAACCCTTATTTTATAGGCTAGAAGAAGCTAGGTATTTGGTTGATCCTTCGGCCATGCATGGCCAAAAGTTTTAGTTAACTCACCCAAAGCTGTGTGTTCCATCAACCACTTTCCTTTTTTAGTGCTTTTGTAGGTACACACGGGCTGTCTTGGGTCAGCTAGTGTGTACACGCGTGCAGTAATGGAGCAGGGTGTGTGGGCCTTTATAAAAGGGGTTTTTAAGAAGAGTTTGTTTAGCAGTGTTTTGGCAAAGAAGGAATCTGAGATGGCCTGATGCCAGGTAAGCATGTCTGGTGAAAATTAGGGTTATAACAGGCGGTACCATATTTCTTCTTCATTTCCTCTGCTAACGCTTTCTCCTTGGATTTATCATCCATAATCAGTGTGGGATCAATACCCCAACTAGGTAGTCTTGTTATCTATGCGATAAGCTCAACAGTTATGGGGACGGGTCTGTCCAGCCATATATCCTCTCTGTGCATGATTGCTAACAGTTTCTTAATGCATGTTTTCACGTACTGGCCTCTGCCAAAATGTAGAAGTTTCAACAACCCTAAAATTCCTGTTCTGTCCAGTCCAGCTGCCCACTGATGTGGCTAGTTGATCGTTTCTCCAAGTTGGTTGATCGGGTACTTGGTTTCGTCTGATACGTCACGGTCAGAATAATTGAGCTTCCCAACATGACCCAGTAGCTGCGGCTCTACCTGTACTCCCTCTGGTATGCGTGGTAGTACAATTTCTTCTATTGGTTTCTTGCGAGGTGAGCTTGGTATCAGAACTTTGTCTTCCTGTTGTGATGGTTGGTACGAAGTTCCAACAACTCCTAGTTGTTTCCCTGTAAGCCATTATGGCCAAGACGAGGTAGTTCCCGTGGTCTCTTTTGTTGGTTGACCTAGGCTAGGTACCTGCGACTCATCTAGTTTCCCTTCTGATCCTTGGTTCTGTGTCATTTCGTTACCTTCCGTAGCTAGTTCAATGCTCTCTGGCTGCACTTCCTGTTGGGTTTCCGCTTCCTCATTTTGAGGTTCCTACACCACTGCTGGCATGTCCTCTTTCAGGTACTCTGCTTGTGGCTGTTGAATTTCCTCCAGTATCAGTGTAGATTTCATCAGTGGTATCTCTGGGGATGGGATCTCATCGATATCGACGATCTCTGGTTGCTGGTGCTCATTTTCTTCCAACGGTCCTCGTGACCTAGTTTGAAATCTGGTCGGTCTGGCTGTCTGGCCTGGTTTGATGGACTTCGGTGGTGCCATAGTGGTGAGTGTCGATTGTTTGTTGAATTTGGAGGACTGTGGTGAGCTCTATGGTCTCTCTCTATTCATTTGAGTTTTTGTTGCTCTCTCTCTGTTCTCCTTTCGCGAATAGACAAATTGCTTCCATGCTTGCATGTTGTATGGGCTTGTCATGAAGCTTATTGAGGACGCTTCCTCCATGCTACGATTAATGCACCATAACTGTGGGTTCAATGCATCTGCAACAATTTCGTACTTTCCATTATGCTTACTTTGTCGTTTCCAGTTGGCGTGTTTAATGTGATGTTCCATCAGTCTTTGTCGTGCCTTAAATTCCGCTTAGGGTTGTCCTGTCATCTTGCTTTTGTCAAATTTTCATTTCCCGCTTGTTTGTCTTTGGCATGTAACCATTTCTCGTGCCTTTATTTCATTCATGTTTCGATCATCCTATGGCTTTTTCATTTTGGACGTGCTTCACGCTTTTTTCTTTTTACTACGCGGTGGGTGGTTGACTGTCCTTATACAACTTCAGTCGGATCTCGTTGATCATTCCTATGAGTTCTGCGCCTACTAAATCTCTTAACTATACATCTCCATCGTCTGTTACAGATTTGACCTCGTATGGTCCTAACCAATGCATTCTCAACTTTCCTGGGTGCTGAAATGATTTGTTGTCATAGAGAAATACTAGATCTCCTTCCTTGAAAGTCTTCTTCTTAATGTGTCAATCGTGCCATGCTTTGTCTCTGGCCTTTTGCACTTGTTGATGGAATCCTGCCAGGATGCGTTCTTCCTCCATTACTAATAGTTGGTTCAGTCTTTCCTGTATTGCGCCATGTTCTGTCATTTGTGTGATAGCTGCTATGCGTAAGCTGGGTACTAAACATTCTAATGGCACTACCTCTTCTTGGCCATAGATGAGTTTGAATGGTGTGTGCCTTGTCAACTTCTTGCATGTCATCCTATACACCCATAATATTGTTGGTACTTTAAGGTCCCAGTCATCTCTGTTGACGTTATAGATCTTTGTCAGTGTGTTCTCTAGAATTTTGTTGAAGGTGTTAGAAAAACAGGACCATGGAGCAATAAAATAAAACAAATGCGGAAACAAAACATAGAAGATACACAATACAATAGAGAAAAAGATTTACGTGGTTCACCCAGCGTAGGCTACGTCCACCAGAGGAATTGCCAGGTCCTTCCTTTATTATTATCCAACATATGAAGGGATACAACCTACAACAAACCCGTTGTAACTTCCTCTTCTTTCTCTCATAGTTTCCTATCTAAGAATACAATATTCACCATCAACCATAGCCACAATAAATTTCCCTCATAAAAGAGGGTTGCCTTCTAGGGCAAAAAACCCTAACATAATCTCTACCGTTAGATCTATGACCTTATAATGAATGGTCCATATTTACAATGAAATTACAATATACATTTACAAGGCAACGTTTCCTTCGGGGGCTTCACCCCCTAAGCCCCATCGGGGGACTCTACCCCTGAACCCCCGCTAGGGGCCCACTTGCCCCCATACCCCCCAGCCGGGGGGATAGCCCCCCCGGACCCTGCAGAGGGGGTAACCCCCCTCTGCACTCCCCGACGTGGAAGAGTGTACATACTTCTGGGGTGTAAATACTTCATGGGGTATAAACACGACTGAAAGTAAAAGACCTCTGAATTAGGAAGATAATCAGGCTCCACAACCAACAATCTCCCACTTGGAGACTGATCTCAACAACTCCACCGCTACTGTATATGCTGGACTTTGAATCTTCTTGGACCTGACAAATTTCTCATCTTCAAATTCATTCTTGAAGACCAACTCAAACTGAGCAGGAACTCAGTTTCTCCTTGGTTACTCCCTTTGTTAACATGTCTGCAGGATTATGGCTAGTGTGTATCTTTTCCAACTTCAAATGTCCATCTTCCAAGGCAGATCGTATGAAGTGGTACCTTAATTGTATATGCTTAGTCTTCGAATGGAAGGCTGAGTTCTTTGCAAGGTGAATGACACTCTAACTGTCACAGTACAACCTGCTGTTCTCCTGCTTCTTTCCCAATTCCTCCATAAACCTCTATAACCAAATCATCTATTTACTAGCCTCTATAGTAGAAACATACTCTGCCTCTGTTGTTGAAAGTGAAACAACCTTTTGTAGTTTTGAAATCCAACTTACTGTTGTTCCACCTATAGTAAAAACATACCCTGTGGTGCTCCTCCTGTTGTCTTTATTACCTACCATATCTGAATCAACATATCCCTATAGAAAAGTGTTTGAACCTCCAAAACATAATTCATGAGTAGTAGTACCTCTCAAATACCTGAGAATCCACTTTACTGCCTCCCAATGTTCTTTACCTGGATTGTTCATATACCTGCTCACAACTCCCACTGCATGTGCAATATCTAGTCTTGTGCAGACCATTTCATACATCAAGCTGCCAACTGCTAATGAATAAGGGGCCCTGGACATGTATTCTATCTCCTCCTGAGTCTTGGGACACATTTCCTTAGTTAATTTGAAATGGCTAGCCAAAGGTGTACTAACTGGTTTTTCATTTTGCATTCTAAACCTCTCCAACACCTTCTCTGTGTACTCACCCTGAGACAATGTCAATTTGCGATTTTTTTTTGTCTCTTGTTATTCTCATGCCAAGGATTTTCTTTGCAGCACCCAAATCCTTCATCACAAATGAATTGGCTAATTTCTTCTTGAGCACATTTATATCCTGCATATTAGACCCTGCAACAAGCATGTCATCTACATA
>ML779696.1:2369-13891 GCA_009831015.1 Picea engelmannii | reverse complement strand
CCTCACTAAGGATAACACCAACAACATCATCAAATTTTAAAGTATTTGAACCAGAGATAGAGTTACTTACAGCCATGACCAAGCTGTTCCAGCTTTCCGGCAATGAACACAAGATTAGAAGATCCCTAACCTCATCATCAAAGTCCACTTTTACAGAACTTAGTTGATTAGTAACCATATTAAATTCATTTAAATGATCTACAATAGAACCACCTTCTGACATCTTCATATTAAATAATCTCTTCATTATAAATACCTTATTGGATGCCATGGTTTTTCATACAATTTGGCCAATGCATCCATCAAACCCTTCGTTGTCTTCTCTTTGGAAATATTGAAAGCCACTGATGCTGCCAGGGTCAACCTTATCGTTTCTAGAGCCTTTCTGTCAAGAATCTCCCATTCTTCATCCTTCATGGACGTCGACTTCTTTTCTACTCCACCCAATGGTAGGAATAGATCATTCTGATATAAATAATCTTCCATCTGCATCTTCCATAACTGGTATGGCCATTAAATTTCTTGACCCTAAACTTTCCATCTCCCGACATTGCTCCCACTCGAACTAGGGACCCTCTTTTCCTGTGAGTTACCTTTCGCTCTTATACCAATTGTTAGAAAAACAGGACTGTGGAGCAATAAAATAAAACAAACGCGGAAAAAAAACACAAAAGATACATAATACAATAGAGACACAAATTTACGTGGTTCACCCAGTGTGGGCTACGTCCACGAGAGAAATTGCCAGGTTCTTCCTTTATTATTATCCAGGATATGAAGGAATACAACCTACAACAAACCCGCTGTAACTTCCTCTTCTTTCTCTCACAGTATCCTATCTTAGAATACAATATTCACCATCAACCATAGCCGCAATACATTTCCCTCATAAAAGAGGGTTGCCTTCTAGGGAAAAAAACCCTAACATAATCTCTATCATTAGATCTGTGACCTTATAATGAACGGTCCAGATTTACAATGAAATTACAATATACATTTACAAGGAAAATTTTCCTTCGGGGGCTTCACCCCGAAGCCCCATCGGGGGACGCTGCCCCCGAACCCCCACTGGGGGCCCGCTTTCCCACAGACCCTGTAGAGGGGGTAACCACCCTCTACACTCCCCCACGTGGAAGAGTTTACATACTTCTGGGGTGTAAATACTTCATGGGGTATAAACACGACTGAAAGTAAAAGACCTCTGAATCAGGAAGATAATCAGGCTCCACAACCAACAGAAAGATTCTACTGTGCCATTCGCCTGTGGATGATACGGTGTGCTTTTCTGGTGGTGAAATTCAAACTCCTTGAGCATCCCGTGGATGGTGCTATTTATGAAATGCGTTCCTTGGCTGCTCATCAAGACTCTTGGGCACCCAAACCTAGTAATTACTTGTTCAAATAAGAAGTGTCCATCTGTCTCTGCATTGCAGTCTTTTACTGGTGCGGCTTCTGCCCACCTTGTTAGGTATTATGTTGCAGTGATGATGTATCTTTCCCCTTTTCTTTTGGTTGGTGGGTTAATTGGTCCCACAAAGTCTATTTCCCATTTATCAAATGCCTGTAATGTCACTTGCGGTCGTAACGACATCTCATCCCTTATGTTGGGTTTTCCTACCCTTTGATAGTCATCACATCCCTGACAGCACTCTTTCGAGTCTCTATGAATCGTTGGCCACCATAATCTTGCACGGAGTACCTGTTGCGTAGTAGATTTTTCTGCATAGTGTCCTCCTTTCAATCCCTTGTGGGCTTCTACTAATATTCTTGGTCATTCGTGCTCTAACATGTACCTCTATAAAATGATATATGTGCCCATTTTATATAGTTGTCTTGCGATCAGTTGATAGTCGACTACGTGAAATACTAGGTTCTTCTTCTTCGCAGTGGTATATTCTTGTGGTGCGGTACTTGTGCTCAAGTACTGGATGATCTCTGTGAAGTAGTCATCAACAATCTATAATGAGAGTAATTGGGCATCTAAAAAGTTGTCTTCTAAGTTCATGGGTTCTTCTCCATTTGTGACCTGTCATAGGTGGTCAGGTCCTGCATTCAGTTTTCCTGGTTTGACTATTACTTTGAAGTCAAATTATTGAAATAATAGTAACCATTGACATATTCTCCCCCCCAACACTGGCCTGTTGACTAGGTATTTTAAGGTTGAGTGATCTGTAAACATATTAAAACATTTTCCCAATAGGTAGTGTCTGAACTTCCGTAGTGTGTAAACCATAGGTAGGCCTTCTCTTTCTGTCGTGTTATAATCCTATTATGAGTCTGATAGTTTTCTTCTTGCGAATGCTATCAGGTGATCCAAGTTTCCTGATCTTGGTTGCACTAAGATAGCTCCAAGTGCCATCGCTGATGCATCTACATGCACATGGAATGTCTTTCCCTAGCTTGGAAATGCTAATATCGGTGCAGTGACCATATTTTCTTTCAAAGTATCCAGACTATGTTGACACTCGTTGTTCCATTGGTACTTTGTATCCTTTCTTAGCAGTTTCTCCATTGGTGCTATGATTTGTGCATATCCTTTGATGAACTTTCTGTAGTTTCCCGTGTGTCCTAACGTCGCTCGCAGCTAACAGACTATTTTTTGTGCTGGTAAATTAACGATAACTGCAATCTTTGCCGGATCGACCAATATCCCTTGTTTACATACTATATGGCCCAATAATATCCCAAACAATGTTCCAAATATACATTTATTTATGTTTAGTGATATATGACACTGTCTGCATTGTTCTAGCATCAAGCGTAAAACGTCCACATGTTTTTTCAACAGACTATAGACTGTCCAGTCATCCAAGTATAGTTCGAGAAACTGATGGATGAATTCTTTAAATGCTGTGATAACCACTCTGGAGAATATTTTTGGTGCATTCTTCAGTCCAAATGGCATAACTGTATATTGGTAAGATCCCCATTCCATCGCGAACGTGGTCTTGTATCTGTCCTCCTGTGCTATCCTAATCTAATGGTAGCTTGAGAATCCATCAGTGAATGAGTAAGCCTCATGTCCCCCCACATTCTCTAACACTTCATCCATGAACGGTGTAGGGAATGGGTCATGTAGGCATGCATCATTCAACTTCCTCAAGTCAACACATATCCTGATCCCTCTTCCTTGTTTCTTGTCCTGTACATCCATTAGGTTTATCCATTCTAATTCCTCGACTGGTTCGATTATGCCAGCTTTGAGCATTCGATCAATCTCCTCTTTAAATTTCTATTTATATATGGGTTTCAGTTTATATGGTCATTCTCTAATCATTCACGCTTCAATTCTGAGAGGTATCTTCATCTCTCCCAATTCTCCTACTATGCCCTTCATTTCTGCAAATGTTGTAGGAAACAAGTCGCTATATTCGCGCAACAACTCTGTGATTCTTTCTACTATTGGATCATCCCAATAGTCTCCAATGATGGTCATTTTGGGATGTTCATCTATTCTGATGTTAACTTTCTTTACCTTGATTGGTGCGGAAATAACTTCAGATTCTATGGGTGGTCCTTTCACATATCTTTCACCTTCTACTTCTTCAATCTGAATGTCGCGTGGGTCATCTTCGTTTGGTGCTTCCTCCTGTACCTGGTAACATGACAATAGTTCCTTGACTATCTGCTTATTTCACTGCTGCTCTTCAGTAACAAGTTCTATTTATGGTTCTTCAATGAATATGACTCCTCTGATTCATTTCAGGGATACATCTATGTTGGGGTTCTCATGCTCAAATGAGAAAGTGATGGTAAAGTTTTGTTGCAATGTCGTCCATGTTGTAGTTCCTTTTCACAGTTCATGATCTGTATACCAGTTCGCTGGTATGCCCTCTAATGTGTGAATGAAGTGGTGAGGCCATTCCCCTAGTGTTGTCATTTTCCACAGTGTTTTACACTCCTCCAAGTGTTTCACTGGTGTCCCTAGTCCTCCATATCTCCATTGTTTGTTGTTTTTTTGTTCTACGTCGAACCTTGTGTGCAGTAACCACTTACAATGGTACCATTTTTTGATAGTATCCTTGTGTGCACCTCACCATCTTGTGGGTGTGACCTTAAGTGCTAAGTCCAGTTCTAGTAGCCTCTGGTTCTCTAATACTTCATCTTCATATTGTGTCAAGAATGTTTCCAAATCATTTAGTCCATGGAAACTGGGTGGTTCTTTGATTTCTAGACCTATCCACCATACTGCGCAATCTATTCTTGCACATCTTCTCGTGGATACTTCGTGTAGTATCTGCTGCCAGATTTCTAGCCCGATGTTTGACTCTGTTTCACATGAAGTAATGCCGCGCCAACTTAGTACCCTGTCTGCAATTGGGTTTACATAATCCTCCTCGCAAGCAGTTGTTCTATACAACTGGACGATCTCCTCTAAGTCCAGAAAAGTGGGTTCTACAAACCTCTCCCCTTATGATGGGTCTAGTGATTCTATGACTTTGTAATCTTCAGATTCAAATGTCATTTTTATTGTCTTCAAGTTGATTATGGTCTAGTTGTCAAATGCCCAATCTAGACCGAGTAGTGTCGAGTACGGTTTTGTGCCATCTACTATTTCAATGACTTCAAAGTATGCATTAGTGCGAACTCCATCAAGATCTATTGTTACTCCTTTCAGTCTCCCTATTGGTAGGACCCTATGTTGGTTTGCTAGTTTTAATTGGACATTTGAGTATCCCAACGTTGGCTCTCCCATGCATTTCCAAGTTTTCTTAGGTAGCACATTCACTTTGGATCCTAGGTCGAGTATGATGTCTCCCATATTAAAATCCCCAATGTTATCATTCAGTCTAAATTCCCTACTTGTTCTTCTTCTTGTGTGTAGATGATTGATAATTTTCGGTTCTAGATTTTGTTCTGTCTCGTTGCTACATTTCTCTAGGATGTTTTGCAGTATTTTCATAGATGAAGGATCAGTTAACATTTTTATGCATGATTGCAAAAGGTCTTTGATAGTACTTACTTGTCCCTTGGGTGGCATTTTGTTGGTATGATCCAATGATGGCGGAATTTCATATTTTGGGGCTCCATGGGCTAATTGCACAGTGGAAGTTGACGTTGTGTCCAACTCCTGAAATTCTTGACTGGCTTCCTTAAAAGTCTCCTTTTCTTTGGGTGTGTCGAACTGCTTCCTTGGTTCGATGTTCTTCTTTACCCATTGGTTCTGTGCGGGTTCCTGTCAGACTGCGTCGTTTCCTATTTTCTTTCCTCCACGAGTGACTATATTTATGTTATGTCCATCCTCCCTTGCTTCGGCTGAAATCCATTGAACATTCTGATTTTTCTAGTTCCTCTTTTCCTGGATCTTTACTAATAATGTCGGGCATTCCTCTGTCTCGTGATCCGATGTGCAACAATACATACAAGTCGCTGGCGGTAGTGGGTATTCCCATGCGTATTGTCCTAGTTGCAGACAGTTGTGACATGTGATTGGTCCTCTTCCACGTCTGAAACCTCCTATGGATCGTCCTCCTCCTCAATAGCCTGCTTGGTCCCCTCTCAGCGCATTGTACTATGGTGCCTGATTATACTGTGCGGTATTATATTAGGGTTGTGTTGGGTTGTATTGCGGTTGTACATTATTGTATGGTTGTTGCACAATATTGTACTGTTGTTTCGCAGTATTGTACTGTTGCTGCATAGTTTTGTATGGAGATGGGGCTTGATTGAACTGTGGTGCTTCTTGATCAGTCATCATTTCGACCTGTACCCTGTATGTGTCTGATGTTCTTTCCCGCATCAGCTCTATAATTCTGCAATATTTTTCATCGTGGCCCACTGACTCACAAAAGGTACAATAAGAATTATTTGGAACTGTCTGGTACTTCTGCATCATCGTGCAGTGATAATGGTCGTGACCCGATTTCTTGCATATTTCACACCATAATCCTCCCCATGGTAATGGTTTTGGCATGTTTGTTTCCATATACTATGCAAATGTTGGACATTTGTTCTTATGGTGTCCTTCCTTCCTACATGTGGTGCACCAAATGACTTCTCATTTGTCCTTGTTCTTATTCTGGGTCAATTGAAATGTGAGGTTCTTCAAATCCTCATTCAATTCTTCAATAGTTGGGTCCATCTGTTGGTACTAGTTCTCTTCCAGCTGTAAGGCTACCTATAGATCCTTGACCTATGTTTGAAAATTATCCTGTCGTGAGGGATATTTTAGCTGTGGGAGTAGTGAGATGAAAAATAGTTGTCGGTGTTGCATCTTGGTCATAAGGTATTTTAGTTTCCCCTTCAGTTGCTTGAATCTCTGGTCAATCTCCCATACAAAATCTCTTGATTTATGTCTTATCTCGATCATCTCGTTCATTTATTGATCCTCTAAGCTTGGCTTCTTGAACTCATTAATCAGTAGCTTCCTAATGTCAACCAGTGTCCTCGTCGTCCCAGGGGCATTGTTCATGTCTAGACTCATGTACCAGTCTAGTGCACCGTCTCTTAGCATGATCGCTAGCTAAACAAGTTTGGTATCTTCATCAGTGATCTATTTTGCCTCCTAGATCTTTGCACAAATGAACAAATTCTTCTCAAGGTCTTCTGTTGCTTCTCCTCAAAATTCTGGTAATCTGATAGTGGGATCGTGTCCTGCCATTCTAAATACTGAACTGCTACCTCCGCCGCGTAGTGTAGATACTTGACTAGCACTACCTGAACTGGCTCCTCCAGTTGTTTCTCCTTCGAAATTCAGTTGTCTAAACGGTGGTGTTCTCTTTGGTGTATTGGTCGCACATGGGTTTATGGGTTCCACACTGACATTAATATGGAAAGGATGGATATATTCTCCTCTAGTTCTTGGGCCTCTTGTTTTCCTATCATAGGCTGCGCGCAGGATTTCCTCAATCTGCTCCACAGCCCGGAGATCCTCTACCTCTTCCTCATCACTTGCTAATCCCTCCCTCATGGCTACGACTCTCTTCTTGGTATTCACCTTATATTGGTAAGGTACTCCACTATGCGTTGTTCCTAATGATGCCAAGATCCACTTAAGTTGGTCATCATCCATCAAGATTGGGTCCAATAATTCCTCCTCCTTCTTGCCTTTATCCTCACCTTTGTCCATCTATCCTCTCTTTGTCAGTTTTTCCCCCTTCCCCCATGCACGCAGGGAATTCTAATTGTTTGATTCCATTGTCATTACCCCTTTGTTATATAGCAATATTTTAATAGAAGTATACAGTGATCGAATGTACCTTCCATGGGGTCCATGTAGAAATTCCTTCTCTGCTGCGCTGTATGAATTCGTTGTGTCGACTGCAAACTCTGTGATGAAGCATGCCACAATACTGTCAAGCCAAAATTGAACTACACAGGTGAATTTGTTGTTCACCTACTGTAGCTGCTCAACCTGTATTGAGGTCCAATCTAGCTGTCGAATCCAGTTCATCGCATGGTTATCTTTCAACCTTATTATCCACTCTTGTAGTGGGTGGGGGAAATCACAGAAAAAGACTTTGTGTAAATCCATAAACATGTATTTATCCAGATATTTGTGAGGTGTGATGCTAGGGTTTCTATTGTCTTTCTGGGCAAACTCTAGTTCTTTAGTTCTCAACCATCCTTTGATTTTTGCTTTTGTGGGGTTCCATGGTCTCAACATTCCCTTCTAGTGGCTCAACAGTCTTCTGGTTTCACTCATTCTTTTCTTATTCATTCTATCTCATCTACTCAATCCTCTCTTGTTCTTCTTAACACGGCAACAGAACCATTTGTTGGTTTATCTTGAACTATTCTTTCCTACTACCTGCATCGTTGACCTAGGGTTCATATCTTTAAAGGTACCAACAAATCCTAAAACTATCGACCCCTTTGGTAAACTAGAAGGCAATGCAGCACACAGAGTGCACTGCGCAGTCTCACCCGAGACAGTTTTAAAAGGGTGGTTGTAAGACTCAGGTGTTTACAGCTTAGGATTGCGTATGCGATATGGGATCTGTATTCTAAGCCATTTATTCTAACTTGTGTTATGAACTATTGTTATTCTCTTTTATATTTTAACATCTGTGGTATCTTTTCATTACATCCCAACAACAATTAACCAAGCAATATACTAACTCATTCATTCATTACACACAAAGTTTAACTAATAAAAGTATGAAAAAGATATGCATGCATTCATCACATTACATAGGTATTATCATGGTTCACCCCCTCCTGGGCTATGTCCACAAAGATCTAGCTCTTGGCTCTCTTATTATGGTAGTTATGCAATCTTGTGTCGTGCGCTTACAATTCTCCTTGGATGGGTAAGATCTCTATGAGGCAAACTAGATCGCACCAGGCTCCTCAGCCTGTGATCTAATCCTCAAGATCTACCTTCTCTCCTCCTCTCTTGTTCAATCACTTTACAAAAGTAGTTCTTCTAATAAAAAACATTACATGAAAACAACCCGAACTCTACATAGGTAGTGAACCGAACCTCTCTATGATACCTGCGTATCTATATTTATATCTATCGGGATCTTCAACCATTTACACAAAACCTTACAAAAAACCTAACCCTACTATCATTAGGTCTTCCTTCTCTACATGTGTGCTTTGCTTCCTTCCAGCTATCACCTCCTTCTTGCATGTGTGTGTGTTGTGCTTCTTACGAGTTGTCGCTTTCCTCTTGCACACTTTCTTTCCCACAATTTCTCTTCCAACTGTCATGCTTCTTTGTGCACGCTTTCTTTTCCACTTTGGCCTGCTACCAACGGTGTTGATTCTTGTGTGCAAATTATTACAGATAATGCACCCGTTTGCAATGCTTCTGGCATGCTTATGGAAGCTAAATATCGACAAATATTTTGGACACCTTGCATTGTTCATTTATTGAATTTAGAACTTAACTACATTGCTTCGGATGTGACATGGATTAAAAGTCTTATTGAGGACGCACGTCATATCCACAATTTTGTACAAAACCATACCAATGCCCTCACAATCTATAAGAAGTACACAAAACTATCATTGTTGAAGATTGTAGATACATGGTTTTCCTCCTCTTTCATCATACTTAAGAGGTTGAGGGAGGTCAAGGCCACTCTTGGGTCCATGGTTATTTTAGAGTTTTGGTCTTTTTGAAGAAAGACAGATCAAGCTTCTTCAAAAAAGTTCAAGGATACAATGTTAGATGATGCTTGGTGGGAGAGGGTAGATATTACCATTAAGATCATGGACTCTATCATCTCTTTGTTACAATTTGTAGACACATACAAGCCCATCCTAGGAAAGGTTTATGAGGGGTGGGATTCCATGATTGAGTCCATGAGGAACATTATTTTACAGAATGAGTCCACTGAGTACAGGACACCAGGAGAGATCTTTTTCACCACCATACATGATATTCTTATCAACAAGTGGAATAAAAACTGCACACCTTTGCATTGCTTGTCTCACTTTTTGAATCCCAAATACTACAGCAACAAGTGGCTTAGTGGTGGGACTTCACGCAAATTCTAGCCTCACATGGATCATGAGATTTCAAAAGAGAGGAAGGATGCATTTAGACGGATATATCAGGATAGAGCATCCTTTGATGAGGTGGAGGCATGATTTATAGATTTTTCCACTGCCAGCAGGAGATTTTCTAGCTATGATGTGCTCAAAGATAGGTGGGCTAAGAAGCCCCATGCTTGGTGGGAAACTCATGGGGCAACATGCCCTCCTCTACAAGAGTTAGCCATGAGGATCCTTTCTCGGATTACTTTATCCTCTTGTTGTGAGATGAATTGGAGCACATATGGGAATTTGTATAGTTTGAAGAAGAGAAAGCTTGAGCAGTCCAGGGCAGAGTCAATGTTGTATGTTCACACCAACCTTCATCTTATTTACAGGAAAAGGGAGGAGTGGGTGAAGGGAAATACAAAGATGTGGGATGTCTTTCCTGATGATATGGGTTTGGACGACATTGTTGCATTGGCATTGGCCAACATGGATCTTAATGACCTAGTGCTAGAGCCTATCACTTTTGAGGATGATATTCCTCTCGAGGGGTCATCCTCCATAGTAGTAGATCCAATTCCACAGATTGGATTGGATGATCATGCAGAGCAGCCATAGATTGGAGAAGAGAATAGTGGCGACAACGTTGACTTTGATGATGATGACATGGATTCAGATGACTATTGAGTCCTGACCAGTGACCAGTGACAATCTTGTGCTATGGGATTCTTCCATCTACGATTTGTTGGGCTGCAACAACTACCCTTATATTTTTACAAAATTTAAAGGGCTCCTATTAGAATCTTGATAATTAAAATGAGCTACAGAATCAAACTTTTCAAATAGTTCTATGCCTTGGCTTGCTTTGAGACAAACTTAAGACATTCACTATAGTATGAAACATTCATTACAAGAGTATATGTCAAAAATTAGAAACGAGCATAAAAATCTCAATTTAAACAAAAACGTTAATTTTTATCAAATGTTTACTTTCGTTTAAATTATGATTATGTTCATTCTTTTCCTCATTAGCAAGTTTGACTATTTTGAATAATGTTTTCAATATTTCATCAAACAATATCTTGGTTGCTTTCTCATTTTCATGAAATCATTTGGTGATATTAATTAGTTAAATTATTTTTTCATTTTGCATCTCATTTCAAAATAATAATAATAAAAAAATTATCTATCATTTGTAAAAAATAAAAATTAATATTTTTCTCTTCTCTATTAACTTGAAGCTTCTAGAATTTTAAGATCATATTTGAAAGAAAATTATAAACATTGTTTGTTTATAAGTTATAGTTAGTTTAAATTCATTTTTTATTTTTCTAGATTTTGTTTTATTCACAATTTTTAGGTTATTAATTTAGGTTTATTTTTGTTTCACAGGTTTCTATTATCAAGTATTTGATACACATCTGATCATGGCTTGATTTTATTATCCAAATACGTTCAATATGATTGATCCAAAAATAATTTTGGATTGCTACAAATAATTTTATGAGCAACAACAGATAAAATTTGGAAAGACGTCAAGATCAGATAGACGATTTTGCAGAACTGATTGCAGCCAAACCATGAGGCATTTGAAGAAACGCTTGAAAACCCATAACCCAAATGGACCCATTTACCTTCCACATAGATATTTTCCCAAACAAATGCACGATTTGAGAGATATTTGGGTCTCTTTTAGAGGAAAATTTCAAGTGGGGGAAATTAATAGTGACACCCAGACTATTCATTCATTTTATAAATATATGAGAAAGATCAGAGCCAAAGGATCAAAGAATTGGAGAGGAGGAATTAAATCCTTTTTCTTTTGTATATTATTCATTTTGTAAACTTTTTATTTCTTTTCAAATGGAGTAATGGATGGCTGGAATCTTTGGGAGAATGGACAAATATTTTTAAAGAAGAATATGGAATTCCAGGTTTCTTAATGGATTTTGTCCTATGAGTAAAATGGTTTTATTTTCATTATAATATATTCATATTCTTTGAATAATTGATTATGCATTGATTTAAATAGATTTAGTCTTTTTTATCAATACATGGTTAATTATTATCATTTATGTATTAATTTTTCC
>ML779695.1:907955-920734 GCA_009831015.1 Picea engelmannii | reverse complement strand
CTTGAAAGGCGAGGTGCCTCCAAAGTGGTCGCTTGATGAAGATGCACCTGATGCTATCGGAAGGCGTTGAAGGATGTGGGAAAAATTCTCCATCATTTCGTCCCTCTATCGCGTGAGAGCTTGCTCAAGCAACAGACTGATAGGATCGTCTGCTCCGTCGATTTTCTTTTCTTCCGCCATTGAGGGTTTCTTCGGTGTGCGAGAGCAATTTTCTTCAAGAGAGACAAGCTCGAGACCCAACTTGCTATACTCGGACCTCGTCGGGGACATGCACTGAAAAAAACGAACAAGAGCAGCCTGCTCTGATACCACTGATCCGGATTATTTTCGGCACGAAATGAGAGCGGAGATATAATAAAGAAATGCACAGAGATATTGCAGATATTCAATAATATAACAGAAATGTATCAGAGATGCAACCATAAAAACAGAGATATAGTAATACACAATTTCTATTAATGAAATAAATGTACAGAGACTATAAAAATACAGAGTGAAAGACTCGCTAGAATGGTGGCAGCTTATCTCTGAGAAGAGATGTGACAACTACTCGCATTTGCAAGAAGATGATTACAATGAGGCTCTGAAGGCCTTTTTACAATAGATGGGAATGCCAAAATTCCTAGACATCCAAAAACCTAACCCTAGGAGATGAAGCGCCAAAAGTCATGTGGGCCCCGTTTGGGTAAGTTGGTGCATCAACTTCCTGGGGTCGTAACTTTTGCATACGATCTCCGTTTAGGCGTGTGATATCTCGTTGGAAAGGTATCGTCGAGGAGATTCATTTTGGGGCCTCAATCATGCCTTTGTCTATAATTGAGAACCTTGATCTCAAAAAAACTTCATTTAGGCCATCAAAATGGCCCCGGAAGTTAAAACCTGCTAAAAATAGTAAATTGCCAAAATGGCCAGAAAACTGTTTTGAGCCATTTGGAAAAGGTGGGTGGCCCCCGATATCCACCTGGATCATCCATAAAGGAAAGCACCAACACCAGCACCAACATCATAGCCCAGACGTTCCCTCGAGTGCCTTAAAGTTGGATCGACATACCTTGGAACATAATCCTGAGCAAAATATGGGCATTTTGATTCAAAAACTCTCCTATAAGGACGGCTAGGACCATCCAAATAACTATGGACATGTTCCAAATGGCGAGAATATCTATCATCAGGATACGAGACCCTGCATGTATCATTTCTTGACAATCCTCTAGATGTATTTTGGTCCTTGAAGTTAGAATTCTTAGAGCCTGGATCATGATTGCCCTTTGTCTTCCGTCCATTATCATTATTTTCTTGTAAACTCTGCACCTGTTGGGTACAATGCTTGCATCTCATTAGTTAACTCAGCTAATGACTATGCCTCTGTAGGCTTTTCACATATAAACCCAAGGTATTTCAGATAGTATGCAACTTTTTATTTTCCTTCATGAATGTACAAATACAAATACCATCCGAAAAAAATGAATCAACTGGAGAAAAAAAAAGTTGCGCACGGGCTCCATTTTCCTTTTTACCAATTCCACTGCAGACCTGCAATAAAACCATATATCTTGAGAAGACAACCTCTTCTTATGTAAGACCACACCCTCCAATTTTGACAATCTCGATAAACTCTTCATTCTGAACAGTATGCCCTTATGGATGACATGAATTAGCCCGCTTCAAAGCCATTGGCTTATGAACTAGGAAGTTTAAAAGAACTTGTCTTTAAGATGGCCACATAATAGATATCAATGCCACAATCTGCCCACTCTGAACGATGTTCCTGCAAGAACTAAATAATTAATGTCGGTTATACCTTCTGTAATAGCATAGATGATTTTGTACAAAGAATACCAAAACCAAGAGATGGAATCCCTTCAGTAGATGAAAACTTAGAACCCAATAGTTTGCTTGGAGATGTATTTATGTTAACAATTACTTCCTCCATGTTATCATGTAAGAGGCAATCTATGTAACTTTTCTTTTGTTTCCTCAACAATGGTGGTGTCTGCAATTCTTTTGAGGACTAATGCCAGCAGAAATCCACTAGCAAGAAGCATTATCAATGCAAAAGGGTTATCAAGAGAGAGGACACTAGATATATTGAGTGTTGTGGGCACGATCCTGGTGTTTACAGAGATTAAGAGTAGTGTATTCACAATGAAATTCATAAGCCACCAGAGACAAATATAAATGGCCATGTTCCTGTAGATTGCATTGGCTCATTATGTGTTGCGTGTTGTTGTTGGTGGTAAATGCTGACATGTGTGTTGTATGACTGCAGGTGCGTGGCTTCGAGGACTGAAGATTTTCCTTCAGGCACAATAATTTTTTGGTGAAATTTAAAATAAAACCAACCCTATTCTCCTCTTCTCTAATGAGACGAGTTAAAATCTTAGCACTACTTCTAGCATATGCAATACCAATGCTTAGTAACAACACTTCTCAGTGCTATGGGAATAACCTCGTTCCTGCAACAAGGAGAAAATTGAAATTTTAGTATCTGGATACTAACATTGGCTCCTTCTGGGGGATGATGTTCTCCCTGTGAGGCATCAAGAACAAACAGACCACTGTACCTTTTCCTCTATGCATCCATGCAATGCAGGCTGCAAAATTTTGTCTCTGCAAACATTTGCATTCTTCTGTGTTGTGCCCAGTCCATTGGGTTATGGAGTCCGTCAATAGCATTTCAAATCAGGCCCAAACTTCTGCAACTTATTCAAACTCTAACAAAATGTTGAAAACAAACTTGTTGCAAATCTAATTACACTATGCAAACTGCAAAAACAAATGCTCAAGAAGAGAGATTATTGCCTTCCCTAATTCTAACCAATTATATTGTCACTTGATCAAGTCAAATCATGTTTCCAATGAAACCATGATAACATCCCGCTGACTATAAAAACTCCTTGCATGCAGAATAAGATCAAAGAAAACTTTATTGTGTGTAACAAAATTTTAACTTGTAACACATACTTACAACCACCATCTTCTTTGATTTGAAACTTTGCAAGGCTGAAAACTTCTGAGAAGAATGACTGCATATAAATAGCTATCAGATCATAGAAGAAATAAGTAGATTGATAACCAAACATGGTTACCTTTGCTTGCTGCTCGATGTTTATTTCAACTTCTGATGTATGGATGCCATAATCTGGTTCCAACTGTTCATGACTAATGGGCAAAATGTTTTCATAAATCTGTTGATTAGCTTCTATCACCATAAATATGGCAGGCTGCAGATAACCTTCCTCAATTCCATTATGTTTATCAGGTTCATCAACAACAATATGTTGAAGAAACACTTGTTCCTTATACTCATCATAAACATGATTTTTTTCGTTCAAATAAAAACTGCAGGTGCATCAAGAACAAGATTAAATGCATCTACAGTTATGCAATCATCTTTCCTATCATCAATGGTATCTTGAAGATCTTCCTTAACAACATGATTTTCATCCTTGCAAATAGAGGAAAATTCCACTTTCTGTTGAATATGCTTCTCAAATACATCACAACAATTTTCAAAAAGACTTTCAGCTGAAAATTTTCCTTTATAAAATATATTGAAAACATCGTGAAAACTTGTCAACGAGTCAATACTTGAAGCTAGAAGAGATATGCACCAGTAGAGGGCTTCTCCCTTCAACGAGTATCTGAAAAACTTGATCTTGACATCCTCATGCACAATCTGACGTTCGTGAATAAACTCATGAAAATCAAGCAGATTCTTAGTTGGTACCTCCCAATCTTCTCCTTTAAATGTAGGAAGGGAACCTTCCCATTCACCTCTGCTAAGAATTGGGTTTGGAAAACCAAATACATCTAAAATTTCACAAAAGGCCAACCTTTGAGCCAAAATGGCTTCCATACTTGGATCCCCAGTGGAGTCACCTTTTAATCTTTAGACAGTGGAGTCGCCATGGTGAAAGATATGCAGTCAAGAACATGTCCTCTTCCTATTCACCATCAAGAAGTGGATCTGATCATTATCATTCTCCCAAGGAATATTTCTTCGTTGCTTCATCCCCGACAATGGTGCCAAAAATGTTAGTTCTAGAAGTCACCCTCAGACTGCAAATGAGGTGAGCCTAGAGACATTTGAATATGGGTGTGTAAATTTGTTTATGAGAATGGGTTAAAAATGATGAGAAGGAGAGAAGGGTCATAAAAGTTCCATAGAATGTTCTATTGGGAATGGGGTCAACATATCCTAAAGATTGAAGGCACTCAAGATTCTCATCAGACAAAGTTGTAAAGTTGTGTAGATAGAAGAATGGAGAAGAAGACATAAAGAAGAAAATTCATCAAGCGAAAGATCCTTTTAGTCAAATGAACTAATCAAGATACTGGAATAATACAATGATAAAATAGGCATTCTACAGCAGAATCTCTGTTGCTCATAGATCTACCTATCAATGGAAAGTTTTGATTCTCAAAATTTTCATTTTATCCTCGTAGAAGAAAAGAAAAACAAAATAGAAAAACATGCTGATAAAACAACCTTCATATATATTCAATGGCAGAAATATATTTAAAGAACATGCCTCATAGGCTTACAATGTATCTAGATGATTGTCCTCTCTTCCTCTTGGGTCCTTCCTCTCTCTTACAAAAATCTATCTTAAATAGCAATATACAATAACAGATTCTTCCTATCTGCTAGGAAATAATTAAAAACTAAAACTAAAAACAATGCAAAATATTTAGGACAGTTGAATTGATCCCCAACCATTTTTATCCATCAAATCTTTTATCTACAGCTGAATACTTTTGGAAAATAAAAATGAATTTACCCCCTTTGTCAATGAAATTTGTTGACTGCCCCTTTCTGCTCAACATGTTCCCTCCCATCTGTATTTTGAAAATCTAAAAATGCTTTGTTGAGCTGCAAAAGACCTGGGATATGATTTGGTCAATTGATTTTGTGCCTAAAATCCTCGAACACATGTTATCTTCATTACCTTTGATACCCACTACCACTTGTGCATTAGTTATTTAACTAATCTGGAATTGATTTGTCACCTCACCTTTTGACTATCTCTTAAAATCAGGAATCATTGATTGATTGATTTCTGATTTCAAGCCTAGAAATCTAGAATCAACACTTTCTTTTCCTTTTTATGTGCTTTGAATATCCAAAATTATTTTCAAAATGCTCAATCGAAGTCATCAACTTCACTTTTCTATTTGTCCCTACTAGGCTTACCCCACAATATGTGAAGATACAAATCTGTCTATGAGATAATGATGCTAAGGGGCAGTATCTTTGTTCCATGAGGGTTTGCCCATTACGTTTCAGTTGTCTCTCAAAATCGTGCTTTTTCCTATGCACAAGGTTTTCTTACTTCCATGACCACTGTAACCTGCTTGAGGGGCCCGATCAAGATGACCATTTGCATCTCTTCCATAAAGGAAAACGCCAACACCAACACCGACATCATACTCCAGACGTGCCCTTGAGTGCCTTAAAGTTGGATCGACATACCTTGGAACATAATCTAGAGAAAAATATGGGCATTTTGATTCAGAAACTCTCCTATAAGGACGGCTAGGACCATCCAAATAACTATGGACACATTCCAAATGGCGAGAATATCTATCATCAGGATATGAGACCTTGCATGTATCATTTCTTGACAATCCTTGAGATGTATTTTGGTCCTTGAAGTTAGAATTCTTAGAGGCCTGGATCATGATCGCCCTTCGTCTTCTGTCCATTATCATTATTTTCTTGTAAACTATGCACCTGTTGGGTACAATACTTGCATCTCATTAGTTAACTCATGTAATGACTATGCCTTTGTAGGCTTTTCACATATAAACCCAAGGTATTTGAGATAGTATGTAGCTCTGTATTTTCCTTCATGAATGTACAAATACAAATACCATCCGAAAAAAATGAATCAACTGGAGAAAAAACAAGTTGTGCACAGGCTCCATTTTCCTTTTTACCAATTCCACTGCAGACCTACAATAAAACCATATATCTTGAGAAGACAACCTCTTCTTGTGTAAGACCACGCCCTCCAATTTTGACAATCTCGAGAAACTCTTGATTTTGAACAGTATGCCCTTATGGAGGACATGAATTGGCCCGCTTCAAAGCCATTGGCTTATGAACTAGGAAGTTTAAAAGAACTTGTCTTTAAGGTGGCCACATAATAGATATCAATGCTACAATCTACCCACTCTGAACGATGTTCCTACAAGAACTGAATAATTAATGTCAGGGATACCTTCTGTAATAGCATAGATGATTTTGTACAAAGAATACCAAAACCAAGAGATGGAATCCCTTCAGTAGATGAAAACTTAGAACCCAACAGTTTGCTTGGAGATGTATTTATGCTAACAGTTACTTCCTCCATGCTATCATCTAAGAGGCAATCTATGTAACTTTTCTTTTGTTTCCTCAACAATGGTGGTGTCTGCAATTCTTTTGAGGACTAATGCCAATAGAAATCTACTAGCAAGAAGCATTATCAATGCAAAAAGGTTATCAAGAGAGAGGACACTAGATATATCGAGTGTTGTGGGCATGATCCTGATGTTTACAGAGATTAAGAATAGTGTATTCAGAATGAAATTCATAAGCCACCATAGACAAATATAAATGGCCAAGTTCCTGTAGATCGCACTAGCTCATTATGTGTTGCATGTTGTTGCTAGTGGTAAATGCTGACATGTGTGTTGTATGACTACAGGTGCATGGCTTCGAGGACTGAAGATTGTCCTTTGGGCACAATAATTTTTTGGTGAAATTTAAAATAAAACCAACCCTCTTCTCCTCTTCTCTAATGAGACGAGTTAAAAGCTCAGCACTACTTCTAGCATATGCAATACCGGTGCTCAGGAACAACACTTCTTAGTGCTACAGGAATAAACCCGTTCCTACAACAAGGAGAAAATTGAAAATTTAGTATCTGGATACTAACAGTTACTAATTTATTTATTTATTTCAATAAAATAATATAATAAATGTATTTTTTGTATGTAAGAGACCTGCCAAACTGCATTCTTTCTTAAATGTTTACAGAGTAGTTTTAACAGACTTAAATGTTTACCTAACAGGCTTCACAGCCTTAAATGTTTACTTAGCAGGCCTGTTACAATACATTTTCTTCCGATTTTTTTTATATGCAATGTTCTCTACAGTCAATGTGGGCAATATTGTTCTTCGACGACATTGTTGGCTCACTAGTTCATGCTTGCTTCTTGTATGTTCACTTATTTCCTATTTGCTCGTTGTTCTTGTTTGTCTGTTGGTCTTGTTACAGTTTGCATGCTTGGGGTTCTACAACTGTGATTGGAATTTCCCTTCTGTCATTCCCCATTGACGGGCGGGTTTGGGTGTCATGTTTATTTCTGCTTGATATTTGCAATTTACAGGTGGGAAATTTGATTACTGGGGTTGCTTGAGTCGAAATGCTCTTGCAGAACATCTTTGTAATATGATTTCCTTTTGCAATGCGTCATTGTTTCTATGATGGAGCTAGGTTTTGTGTCGAACATTAGCCTTTGGACGGTTCTTCCAGCTTTGAATTTTACCTGATAGGTCTCACGGCCTAAACTATTTGGTTAACAGATGTGTTGCAATACATTTTCCTCCAAATGTTTTGATACAATCTTGTGTAGTGAATTTGGCCAATATTGTTCTTCACCGACATTCCTGGTCAAGTGGTTGGTGTTTACTTCTTTGTTCGCTGGATGCTGCTTATTGTTGTTTGATTCAACTTTGCAGGGTCCAGGTCCTGTAGCTGCAATTGGGCCTTTTGGTGCTTCTTAACTGGGTTGTTATTTGTTTCTTGCTCTTGTTTTCTTAAGATTTGTGATGCTGGGGTGTTGCATCTGCAGTTGGATCTATTCTTACATTGTTTTTTAGTTGGCTCCCCAGAAAATACTATTAAGATAAAATAATATGCAAAATTCTGCAGTCGATGTAAATTGCATCTCTTACGAATTCAAACAGAGCTTGTCGAGCTCCAACTATATTTCATAGTTGACGATCTTTTTCCCATGGTTAATGTCTTCCTATGGCTTTATAGTTATGAGAGGTAGTGTTGTTTTTTGAACGATAAAGTTCTTCTCTCCCTTTCTTTTTCCTCTTGTAAACTTTCCCATTTTTTACCTTTTGTTCTTCCGCTCTATTATGCGTTTCTGGTTCTATACTTTGCCACGTTTCTGTAGTTACAGGTTCCCGGGGTGGCCAATTGAAAAATCATCATCTCCATCTATATATTCACATCACGAGTCCGGTCGATCATCGTTCGTTTTCATATATATCCAATTTCTTCTAAGCTTGCATGTTTTTACCTTTTGTTCTTACCCTCTATTATGCATTTATGGTTCTATACTTTGTCACGTTTCTATGCTCGCGGGTTCTCGGTGTGGAAAAATGAAAAATCATCATCTCCATCTATATATTCACATCATGAGTCCGACCAACCATCGTTCATTTGCATACTTAGCCAATTTTATGAACGCGGGTTCGAGGATAGGTGCTATTGAACTATGCTAACTTGTGTTCGGGGTATACATATTGCACCCAGAACTTTCGTGATCTACAATTCGACCCCGAACTCCTCGAATTGGCAATCCTTCCTCTACCTATGATGAGTCTGTCTGCCCAACCTGCCTTTCCATACTTAGTTGAGTCTTCAAAGTTTCACGAGTTCATGCGTTCTCGGGTTCATAAAAGTTTAAAAGCATTTTCTCGCTCCCCTCCATCCCCGCTACCTTCCACCCTTCCCAATGCACATTACTTATTCTTTTAAAAGTGACAAATGACCAGACAGGTTCGAAAATATTGGCTTTAATAAGCGGAAAGCTCGAGGACATCTGCCGTTAAAATGCATAAATAGGCAAATATTATGGGATGTGATATTTTTTTTTGCTTGCATTTTGAATTTGCGAAAAGCAATATTGGTTGTTTTAGTTTTTTAAGGGCATCATCATAGTAATAGTAAATACTGTACTACCATGTTGTTCCACGATCATGTCATACACAAAGTTCTTGACGTCATGTCCCTCTTTAATATTGTGCATATGTTACAGGCTGACATATTTGAGAATCTGCTCGGATATGGGAATGTTATTACGTGCTATTAGTCACTATTCAATGCAAATATTCAAAAATATTGGCATTAATAAGCGAAAGGATTGGCATTTTGAATTTGCAAAAAGAATATTGGCTATTTTGGTTTTTTAAAGGCATCATCATAGTAACAATGCAATACTATACTACCATGCTGCCATCCACAAACGTGTCATCCACAGAGGTCTTGACGTCATGTCCCTCTTTAATATTGTGCATATGTTACAGGTTATCATATTTGAGAATCTGCTCGGATATGGGAATGTTATTATGTGCTATTAGTCACTATTCAATGCACATATTCCAAAATATTGGCATTAATAAGAGAAAATATCGAGGGCATCTGCCATTAAGACAAATTAAACCAAAATCTATGGAAGATTATATTGTCATCCTCCAACGTTGATTTTAAATACTTATTCCCATTTCTCTCTATCATCAAAGAGTTGGGCTTTAGGGTGCCTTTGTTCTAATGTTCCTGGTCATGGACATGTAAGACAACTTAGAGATGCCATTGAGGCCCAATTGAAAGACGAGAGAATGGTTTTATGTGACGTGAGCTTTGATCAAAAAAAAAACTCTGTTAGCCAACAAAAACTCAGACAAGGAAAAAAAAAAAAACATCTTTTGATTGGTGTTCTCCCTGTATTCGATGCTTTGGTTGGTTGAAAGGACTGCCCGGAGATTTGTTTGTTGATCTTCTTTTTTTTCTTGTTGTGATTTGGAAGGGATTTTCATGTCACCTGCAAAATTCTCCTTCATTGAAGTATATAGTTTCTTCCAACAACACAGATTTGGCAAGTGTATCAAATTTTGCAGAGCACACAAGAATTTGTCTTCCGTCAGAGGAGTCACACTTACCGTGGCTTGCAAAATGGTATGTAATATTTAGAAATGATGTGAAATATTGATCCATTCGTGAATGTACTCAGAAGGAAATTATAGATTTCGATCGTCGTGAGTAAGAGAAACTATATGGGTGGTTAAAATGACATACTGAAATTATAGAAGTTTCTATTTCAAAGTTTGTTGAGCTACTTCTGGGTGTGGTAATAGACTTGACCGAAAGCCATATTCTTTGTCAAAGTTTGTTCATTGTCCTCTAGATGTAGTTACAGACTCCACATACAATCAACTATCTATCGCTACTGCACATTTTTTATTTTACTACTCCTATGCATATGATTGCATCTGGTTTGATGGGATTGTGACTATTTACACGAATATTGCCCTCCTACTTGAAGGAGGGTATATAACCAGGGAACGACGGTCTCAAAAATTTATAATCCCTGCATCGACATGTAACTAGAAAAAGTTAATGGGAAGGAAATATGGATTATGGACTTTGCAACACTTTCTGAGGATTACTTTATACTACCACCTTCTGCAAGAAGTTTCACGTGTTCAGGTAATGATTTGGTTTCTGAAAATCACCTTTTACTACCACCTTCATGTAATCATTTTATTTCATTCTTTAGAAGAGACCTTAATTTAGTGGTGTGTTTCCATATCTGTTTCCACCTAATGTCAATCTTCGTATTGTTTCCCTTTCTTTGGACAAGGAAAATGTATTTCTTTTGTTGTAGTTGATGCGATATTTGAAAAAAATAATGTTCAAACCATACAATTTCTTATTTTTTAAAATATAGAACAATGTATTTTTTGGACAGATGGCTATTCGAAAAGTTTTAGGCATTGTTTGGGATTCACGTTCTTCAAGGATGTTAATTAATCACAAAATTAATACTGTTTGTGCCAAATGAAATTGAGCCATCGTCCACTATGGAAAATGCATTAACACTGCAATGTTAGATAATAGATGTCTGAAATGTACCTAATGTTAAGGTCATTATCACACAGGACACCCAATGTCCAAATATTTATGGACTCAAAGCAACATTGTAGATTTCGTGAGAAAGCAACATTAAAGACGATGTTCTTTGCAGGTCTAACCATCTTGTAGTTTAACTGCTTTAACAATCACAACCCTACTTGTTCACTGCATTGTCGCACTACAGTCAATAGCATTGTTCTCATTGCCACCGCCAATGTCAATGTCTAAAGCCGAAGCTATCTAGAGCCTGGGGTCACCGCCTGATGCCTGGAGGTGAAACTACCGGGAACCTGGGATCATGACTTCTTACACTTGAAATTAGTATTAGTAGTGATCGAAAGTTGATTATATGTCAATTATGTTATTGCATCTAGAGTTCCCTCAACACTATTTGACATAGAAATTGTTTGTCTGTCAATTTTGTTACAACTTTGGCATAAAACGTTCTGTAATTTTAGAATGTTGATTCAAACGTGCATACAGTTTCTCATGTTCGTTGGTATCCAATTTTATAATTTCCTTCTGACTGTATTCGGGCATGGAGAAATATTTGATGTCACTTCCAAAAATTCCAGACCTTTTTGTGGGCCACCATGTCTGCCACCCCTACAATGAAATATATATTCTAATGTGATCTACAACATTTGATACACTTTCCAGACCTGTGTTGTTGTAAGAAGTTATGTACTTCAACAGAGGAACATTTTGCAATTGGCTTGGACGACCCTTCCATTTTACCGTAATAAAACAAAGAAGTTCAACATACAAATCTCCAGGTAGGCTTTTCAACCAAACAGATGATCGAATACATGGAGAATAACAGTCACAACATACTTGAATTTTTTTTTTGTCTTAGCTTTTGTTTCCTAACAGGATTTGTTTCCCCCAAAGTTGACGTCACATAAATGACTCCCTCAACTTTGAATTGGGCCTGAATCGCATTTCTAATTTGTCTCGAAAGTCAATGGTCAGTAACATTACAAGGAAGGCACCTTACACCCTAAGTTTTTGACGACATAGGGAAATTAACACTTAACAAAGAATTGAATGTTGAATAACCAGCCAATGCAGGCATGCCATATCTAGAAGAGACAAGCTATTCAAAAAGCTGGGATAGATCTAGTTGGTAGCACCAATGAAATCCAAGACCCGAAATTGATATTCAACTCGTTGTTTTTTACGAATCAAGCATTTGATCGTCAAGAAGACTGTCCACAAGCTTCAGTATTGTACATATTGTTTTTGATCGGTGGCAGGCCAAATCACAGTCATTGTGGAAAATAATCTCAGCTATATTTTGTAACCCATCTTATTTGAATATAGAATATTTGCGGTTTTTTTTAATGATGTTTTCTAATCTCTGGTATTTCTTTTCATTTTATTTTGTACCTTTTTTGTGTGTGTCGTTAAACATGGATGAGAAGCTTTTCTTTCTACTACCCAGTACTTCGATTTAAATAAAGGCTACTCTGTTCGTTCCTTACATTTTACATGGAAGAATAATTTTTCATAGGCCATACTTATGTGGCGCCTGCCCTATACTTAAAGAAAGAAATTGGAGGACCCGTCCTGCTTTCATTCTTCGGGTCCCGTAAATAGACGGAATTAATGAATATTACAACAAGGTAACTCAAGTGTTTGCGTCATGTTCCTGTTCAATGTCTTGCATATATTGAAACTTCTTCTATTTGATAATATTTGTGCATATACAAAAAAAAAAGGCTACTCTGTTCGTTCCTTACATTTTACATGGAAGAATAATTTTTCATAGGCCATACTTATGTGGCGCCTGCCCTATACTTAAAGAAAGAAATTGGAGGACCCGTCCTGCTTTCATTCTTCGGGTCCCGTAAATAGACG
>ML779695.1:864194-884037 GCA_009831015.1 Picea engelmannii | reverse complement strand
AAGTGTCAACCAAGCCAAGAAGTTGATTGGTTCTAGTAAGAAATATGTTTTTCTTTTCTTAAGAGAAAATCAGTTTGATGATGAGTCAATAAGAGTGAATGAATCAATGGAGGGGTGTACTAAATAACATAAACATCAGTTGGAGGAGTTTCTATAGGAATGCATAGGAGTCTTCAAGGAGCCTAAAGGGATACCACCCATGAGGGATGTGGAGCACAAAATACAGTTATTTCCAGGCTCCCCATTGCCAAATATTGGGTTGTATATACAATTTGTTCTAGAAGCAAATGAAGTGAAGAAGCAGTTGCAACAGTTATTGGAGCAGGGTGTGATTCGACCAAGTACCTCACCTTGTGGGTCACCCATCATAATTGTTCCCAAGAAGGATGGGACTTGGAGAATGTGTATCGATTACAAGGCATTGAACAAGATTACACTAAAGATAGGATACTCTCTTCCAAGGAACGATGATTTTTTGGACCAAATGCAACATGCCAAGTACTTCACTAAGCTAGATTTGAAATCAGGATATCACCAGGTACAAGTCAAAGAAGAAGATACTTGGAAGACTGCCTTCAAATCAAGACAAGGTTTGTATGATTGGTTGGTTATGCCATTCGATTTATGCAACACACCATCTACATTTATGAGATTAATGAATTATGTTTTATGCCCTTATCTAGATTCATTTATTATTATTTATTTGGATGATATACTAGTTTATATCACTACCTAGGAGGAACACATCTCACATCTTATGCAGGTTTTAGAGACTCTGAAAAAGAGCCAATTGTTGGCCAATCTCAAGAAATGTGAGTTTTCTTAGTTGTTTTTGGTGTATTTGGGGTATGTGATCGATGGAGGGGAGATCAAGATAGATCCTGCGAAGATGGAGGCCATCATAAAATGGTCAGTTCCTACAAATGTTACTGAAGTTAGGAGTTTTGTCTGGGAAACAAAATACTTACAGAAGTTCATAAACTCATTTTCAGTGGTAGCTGCACCACTCCACACCATAACAACCAGTGGTAAGAGTTTTCAATGGGGGAAGAATTAATAGAAGGCCTTTGATGAGATGAAAAGAAAGATTAGTTAAGCACAATGCTCCCACTACCAAACTTGCAGAATCCCTTTGGAGTGGAGATGGATGCAAGTGGGTATTCCATGGGACCAGTATTGATGTAGGGAGGAAGGGCCATTTGCTATCATTCTGAATTATTTCATGGGGCAGTTCTCAACTACCCTACCTATGACAAGGATATCTATTCCTTGGTACAAGATATTAAAAAATGAAAGAACTATTATATGGGAAAGGAGATCATCATACACACAGATCACCAACCACTACAACATTTGCAGGCCCATAGTAAGCTACAACAAATTGGGCATTACAATTGGATGGGGTTTTTAAAACAATTTCATCTAGTCATCAAGTATAATAAGGGTAGCACAAATAAGTTGGAAAACATGCTTTCACAGCCACCCACATCCAAGATTACAAGTTTGGGAACTCTAATGCACATGGATCCTTTTACCCATGATGCATACAAAGAGGAATATGTAACGTCCCCCATCTTAACCGAAGAACATTACTTGCAGAAAATACTCATAAATACAAAATTTTCTACTAACTTAATTCCTATAGCTTATCAACTATGAATTATACATAGATTTAACTATTGCTTGATACCATATAATTAAATTCATCTACGACATTACACATGAACATGAAGGTCACGTCCTCATTGAGACAAACCACACACACAACATCCTTTATACTACACATGGCAACTATTCACAGCTCGTGCAATATGATTTGTACTACACGTGGTAACTATTCCCAACACACACGACGATTCCAACACCGCACTGGAATCTCATTATCGATATTACTAAAATCGATTAATAGACACATTCAATATAGAATTAGAAACAACATGACAATCATGTTCATGCAATTGTCCATACTATTTAAAAAACGTAAATGCAGCCAATAAATTCACCACATCAACATATAACTCATTTTCATACATAGAGTAAAACAAACAGTAGTTAAGTCATAAAATAACACAGGAAAATAGATAAACACTTATCTTTTTAACATAGTTGTGCAACCAGTAGCTTTGGAAGGACATTCCACCAAACCATAGACTTGTTGTTCCAAATCTCAATAGAAATTCACCCCTAAGCTTGGGCTAGGAATCCACAAGAAAAGGGCACCTCTCATCGTCTACTCACAACTCAATATCCCACAACCCACTGACATTATCCTATCGCTATCCTGAATTTCCTCCAACTCTCTTCCTCTTGACCTGCGCAACCCAAGGAATGTACCCCTTCATTTCTCTTAGTTCATCGGGCATCCCATTTGTTTATAAGAATCTCTTTGGCATAGGTAACTAGGAATCTCTCTATTGGGAACTCAAGGGAACTCATTGCCAGGAAAACTACCAGAAACAACAAAAAACACTTGTTGTTATAGTGCAACTCACACAAGAGTTCACTCTTCAGGCATGATAGCCTGAATCTTCAATATTCATCTCCAAAGTGCTCCAACATGCTCCAGAATTATCCTAGCCTTCTTTCTCTACCTCTTGTGCTCTTCTTCCTTTCTCTTTGCTTGTTGTTCGTGAAAATTTGAATGTGTAAACAACTTCCTGTAATTGTCCATATGAATTTCCTCTATTTTCCAAAGATAGTTAACTGCTCACTCTACCCAATGTTGATTGTACTTCAGCCCCATTCTCTCCAATAACTATGGCATGTGACTCTCACACCCACCCTCTTACATGAGTTTAATGATTGGGTTCTCATACACTCAAAAAAAATTTAGAAGTTATCCCCAATGATAATAAAATTCAAGAAAAATGGGTTGAATTAACACCCATAATTAATTTCCCCCTTGGACCCCTCTTAGACACTCTCTTCTCTTGTGGAAAACTCAACCCCCATCTATGTCCAGATCTCCCAAAAACTGGTATCACTTTTTATTTATTTAAAAACAGAAAATACATTTTCATATTACATAGCTTGACCATGACCACATTCATATCTACATTATGCATAAATTAAACTAGGGATTATAGTGGCGATCATACAACATACACAAAAAGATGTGGACTTCAAGGAGACATTTCAACAGCTACAAAGCCAAATTCATATAGAATAAGGTGACAACAAGGTTTAATATCATTTCTAGAATGGTTTACTCTACAATCTTGACAATCTCTATATCCCTAAAGGTGAACGAATGCAACTTATCAGAGAGGCTCACACCTCCAAGGTTGTAGGACATTTTGGTGTTGGGAAGACAATTGTCAATTTACAAAGGTATGTGTACTGGCTGAGAATTCAAGATTATATAGCACAATTTATTAGAGGATGTCTACTTTGTTGTACCAACAATCCCAGTAATAGGAAGCAAGGTCTATACCATCCCTTACCTATATCCACTCGACCTTGGGAAAACATTTCCATGGATTTTGTAGGAATTTTACCAACCACACAGAAGATACATGATTATTTATTTGTGGTAGTTGACAGGTTCAACAAAATGTGAATTTTCATGCCTTGTAAAAAGAACATCAAGGGACATGAAGCAACAAACTTGTTCTTTGAACAGGTCTGGGTGCACTTTGGGATACCAAGGAGCATCATCTCAAATAGGGATACAATGTTTCTTAGTACATTTTGGACTACATTGTGGGAGAAGATGGACACTAAGTTGAATAGGTATACAAAATTCCATCCATAGAAAGATGGAAAAATAGAAGTAGTCAACAAGACTTTGGTGCAGCCTTTGATGGGTTACAATAAGAAGCATCTGAAGAACTGGGATGAAAATTTGATTTGTATACAACACTCTTATAACAGAGCAGTCCACACTTCTATTGGTAAGTCACCTTTTGAAACTTGCTTTGATTATTTTCCACCTTCACCCTTAGATGTTGTATATGGACAACAAGGCGGAGTGAGGGAGGACCTCACAGAAGATGCATTAAAAGAAGAATTTTTTTTTTAGAAGATCAGGCAGATCTATTTGCAAGTACAAGAGACATTGAAGAAGTCATAGGAAAAGCACAAGGCTAGGCATGACCAACACAAAACATAGAGAACATTTAAAGTGGGAGATAGAGTATGGTTACCTTTGAATAAGGAAAGACTATAGGGTCCTAGTAAGAAGATCAAGGCTCTGCAGTATGTTCCTTTTGAGGTATTGGAAAAGGTGGGAGATAATTCCTATAGACACAATCTACCCCCATACATGTGCATTTACTTAGTAGTGAATATGGAGAATCTCAAACTATATGAGCCTTCCATGTTGGATTAGGAGGAGGAACATATCCTACCTCTTGTAACGTTCCCAACCACCTAGGTTGGGCCACGCCACACAAAACTATCCCTTTTTATAGCTTTGATACCACAATGTAACGTTCCCTAGCCCAACTGAGGGACAATACGATGCATAATACATATAAAAAAAAAAAATTCTTCTAACTAAAGTAATTATTTTATCGTGAGCCGATTTCCTCTAGCTTACAACTACAAATTTAAAACCAATTTAGCTATTGTCTATAACCATAAACAAATTCATCTAAAGCATGCTAATAATTAACATGAAATGCAGTTAAACCACTCATTGCAGTAGCATATAAGTCATTCTCATTTACACATATTTCATGCATAATAATAACACATGTAAATAACTCAACAACGAGATAAAATACTTATCTTTAAACAAGGATTGTGCAACCAACTGCTTGGGACGGACGTTCCACCCAACCATAGACCAATTGTTCCAAATCTCAACAACCAGTCACCCCTAAGATGAGGCTAGTAATCCACAAAAGGGGTGTTGGACAACTGAGAGGGGGGGTGAATTAGTTGTCACTGTGCTTAAACAATTATATCCATTTTTAAACTCATTACAGACATCTCAATGATGATCACAATAAATAAGCAGTAGAGTATTCAACATCAATCACACACATGTATAATACAAAGACAGATATTCCTGAGGAAACCCATAAAGGGTGAAAACCTTTTCTTCTTTATATGATAATTATTTTTTGTACATTATCATTCTTATGAGCACCAACTCATAATGAGGCTACCACCTCTGTTTTGCAAGATTCTACTTGCCGAGAGCACCAAATCTTTAGTTTCTCTAGTACCCACTAGAAGGAAGTACCAACTCCCTGAATGTTCCAGCACCAACTGGATGGAAGCACCAACTTCCAGTCATACAGGCACTGACCTGTATATCAGAGAACCAATGTTCTCCCTTGCACCACCCTGCCACCCTGATTTCTCTGGATGCAACCAGATGGAAGCTATAACTCCATGTGTTCAAGCACCTACTTGAAATTCTCAGGACAACAGTCCTCCCTATCACCTCCCAACCACCCTGAAATATAAAACTTTTCTTTCTGTGAATTTATTATAGTAATTCAATAGTTTTTATTGGCTTACCAGGCTTATCATTGTTCTTCTATGCTGCTTTGCTCTACCTGCATCAGTGTATTCCTTCTTGCATCCTCTTCAGCTCTCTGATCTTCTCCTCTGTCTCAGCATGCACACCTTGTCTTTCTCTTCTTCTCACAGATATGCATATCTTTTATTTTCTTCTTCTATGCTTCAGCTCCTGCACATCATGCTTCTACACACATGCATCACTCACAACAACAACAACAATATATCTTCTCTGTTATTCATTTTTATAGTCTCTGTGCACCTTGTGCATGCTGCATGCACTATCCCACTGCATACACTTCACTGTGTTCATCATCATTGGCCCTTCTCCTGAGATCCTTTGGCTTTGCTGACTATAACACTCTTCGACCCACTTCCATCTGTTAGTCGACTCTATGACGAATCTACACTCCACTGGAAGTTTCCTCGAGACTCTTCATCTTCTCTGTCAATCACCCTGAAGACTCTTCGAATTCTCTGGCAGATGCAATCACTTCCTTCTGGCAGTTACTGAGAGAATCTTCGCATGTTCATGTGTTTCTCGCCTTCTGTCTCCCTGAGGAAAAATTTATAGTTGGCATTTATCCTTTCTGGCTAATCCCTTTCCTTTCACATGTGGCCTCAGACAATAATCAAATGCTTATTTAGAAAGCATTTCGCGATTTCACGATCTGGGATATACAACTGCGAGTTGCCTTGCTCCACTCGTGAAAACTCTGAAATGGAGCGTAGCTTTGCTAGCTCCTTCCCCTGACTTCTGCTGATAGGACCGATGGTTGTGACCATAGCCCCATTCGAAAGTGCATTTCACGATTTTTCACTTCAGGGATTCTCCCATGAGTCCCTTGACTCCTCCAACTCTTGGTACCTGAAATGGAGCCTAGCTATGCTAGCTCCTTCCACTCACGCGACCACTGGGGGTGACCACAACCTAATTCGAAAATGCATTTCGCAATTTCATGTTTCGGGGATTCTCCTGTGAGTCTCCTTGACTCCTTCCTCTGGAATTCCTGATATCCAAAATGGAGCCTAGAATCTTGCACGCTCTTACCTTCATGTGACCATCGGCGGTGACCACAGCCTAATTCGAAAATGCATTTTGCAATTTCGCGTTTCGAGGATTTTTTGATGAGTCATCTCGACTCTCCATGTTGCAAACTCTGAAACGGAGCTTGGATGCACTAGATCTGCTCTCCAACTCTCGACAATGTGACCATGAGATATGACCACTCGCTAATAATTTTAGTGCTTCACTCTCCATATCAACGGTCCACGATCCGTGCTGATCGGACAACTATCCTCCGCCTCAGAACTTCATCTTTTGGGACTTTGGGGGAGTGTTGATTCTAAAACTCCCGAAACTAAACTCCCAGAGTGACATCACTCTTGCATCACTCAATGATGTGTCATGAGCCGAGTGGCTGCCACGTGTCACTCACATTCGTAATATTCATGTATTTGAAACGTCGAATCATCTTGACACTTGTCCTTGTATGATTGCACCACGTGTCCTTGCTGATGTAAGCTGCCACCTGTCCTTGCTGATGTGGTATGTCATGATATACCTATTGGATCTAATGACCCAGATTAGTCCTCGATCCAATGGCTGATATTATATCGTGATTTCTCATATAGTGAGTTCGAGAGGTTAGGGAACCTCCTTCCTTTGACCTTTCAGTCAGCGAAATGTTGATCTTTAGCCACGTGTCCTTCTTGGATCGACGGTCCAGATTAGTCCTTGATCCAATGGCTGAGATTATATCCTCATTTCGCATTTCACGAGTTCGAGAGGTTAGGGAACCTCCTTCCTTTGACCTTTTAGTTAGCGAAATGTTGATCTTTAGCCACGTGTTCTTCTTGGATCAACGGTCCAGATTTGTCCTCGATCCAATGGCTAAGATTATATCATCATTTCATGTTTCACGAGTTGGAAGGATAGAGCACCTCGTGCCTTTGACATTTCAGTCAGCGAAATGCCAATCGTTATCCATGTGTCCTATGGCTTCAACGGCCAGGATCATTTCGCGATCTCGCATATCGCGAGTTCAAGGGGTTAGAGCACCTCCTTCCTTTGACTTTCCAGTCAGCAAAATGGTGATCTGTGACCACGTGTCCTGCCCAAAGATGGACGGTCCTCCTACTTTCAGGATTTTGTAAGCTCGCTTCTCCTTGCACTTTAAAGAATGTGTAGGTTCTCTTGGATCCAACGACGGTCAGACCCTGCGCTCGGATCTAACGCCTGAGATCTGTCCTCCATCTATGCGCTCCTCCTGTTTGGACTTACGATGTATTTCGAGCCTATTTTCCATCGTTGTTCTTTCCATCAATGACAAGATCACTCCCAACTATAAAACTGCCAACCAGAGGGTGGTATCTCGTAGTTCACTCACATCTCATGAAACTCATAACCCAACTAATATTCTTCTGCAACTATCATGATTTTTCTACCATCTCTCTTCCTCCTAACCTACCCAACCCAAGGAATGCACCA
Source organism: Picea engelmannii (assembly GCA_009831015.1). Lineage (NCBI taxonomy): Eukaryota > Viridiplantae > Streptophyta > Pinopsida > Pinales > Pinaceae > Picea > Picea engelmannii. The sequence continues at coordinate 876,074 of ML779695.1, read as the reverse complement.
TTATTTTATCAGGGATAAACCAAGGTATGTTCCATCTGTTTATCTGGGTTAACCCAAGGAATGTGCCATTCATTTATCAGGGTCTATTTGGAACAGGTACCTAGGAATCTCTCAGCTGGGAACTCAAGGGAACTTGTTGCTAGGAAAACTACCATCAAACCAACAAAAAACACTTTTTGTTACAGTGCAACTCACTCCAGAGTTCACTCTTCATGCCTGAAAACCTGGATCTTCAATCTTTAGCTCCAAAACTCTCCAAATATTTTCTATATTTCTCTATAATCCACTCTCCATGGCTGCACCAACTTCAATCTCTCCTTCTTGCTCTCCCCTTTTCTTCATGCACACCAACTTCCTTATTTTTTTCCACTACTATCCACACCCATCTGAATTTCCTCCCTTTGGATTTCCTTTCTTGACTCACACTCTTCCCCAAGCTAATTGCACTCAACCCCCATGTGCCCAATAACTTTGGGATGTGACCACTCACAACCACCCTCTTACATGTATTCAATGATTTTGGATTGGGGAACAATCAATCATAAATTGGAAGGTTCATAAATAGTTAGCAATTTTAGGAAAATGGGTTGAATTAATATATATGGGTAATTCCCCCTTTGACCCCTCTTGGACATTATCCTAGACACTTCCCCCTCTTGTGTATTAATTCACCCCCCATCTGTTTTCCATGTCACCTTAGAATATGGCATCACATTTAATTATTAAAACATAGAGATACAATTCGCATATTACATCGTTTGGCCGTAGCCACATATTATATCCACATAAGCATTAATTAAACTTGGTATTATAATGGGTATGTTACATTTCCCCTCCCCTACAATTGTGTGTCATCCTCGATGCACTCTATGCCCACACACACACACACACACACACACACACACACACACACACACACACATGCAAATTTACATCACAATACTTGGAAATAAAAATTCTGCAATTTAACAACTTCAACCAATCAATCTCTTGTTCATCTCAACTCGACGACCCAAGGAATGCACCATTCTTTTATTAGGTTTAACCCAAGGGATGTACCATTCGTTTATCAAGGCTAACCCAAGGATTGAGTCATTCATTTATCAAGGTCCCCAACATAGTTGGCTAGGACTCTGAGATGTGGTTTCATAACTCTAGCCTTCCAAAATGGAGTCTTGCATTTTTCCTTCTTCAAAATTGTCAAAAATTTATAGGTACTCTTCCCGCATGTTTTCTTCATGCTCCCATGTAGCATCTTCAAGAATGTAGCATGTTCATTGAACCTTTACCATCCCTATGTATTTTTTCCTGAGCACTTTGACCTTCTGGTCCAAGATGCGTACTGGTTCCACCTGGAAATTCCCTTTGTGCTCCACCTGGATCACATTCCAATAAAATATGTGGTTAGGATCATATACATGCTTCTTTGATAATGATACATGAAATACATTATGCACTCTCATGGATGCATGCAATGCTAGCATGTATGCAGTTGTCCCTATATTTTCTAATATTTCAAAAGGTCCACAATATCTCGTTGCCAACTTCAGGAAACTTCCTAATCTTAGCGGACTTCTCTTTTCCTTCACTTTCAAAAACACATGTTTTCCTACTTTAAAATATATGAAATCTCTATTCTTGTCTGCATAACTTTTATTTCTATCATGGGTAGCCTTTAAATTCTCTTTATCCTTGTCATCTAATCTTCCATTTCCTTCAACAAATCTGGCCCAACAACTTCTCTGTCTGTTGGATTATCCCAACTCACTTGAGTGTTACATTTTCTTCCATACAATGCTTCAAATGGACTCATTTTCAATGAGGCCTGATACCCATTGTTGTAGGAAAATCCAACTAAATGAATATGATCTTCCCAATTTGATGGCCGATCCATTACATACATTCTAAGCATGTCCTCAATTATATTGTTAGTCCTTTTTGTTTTCCCATCTGACTCTAGATGATATAATGTACTAAGATTCAAATTTGTTCCAAAGCCCTTGAACAAACCCTTCCAAAAATTGGATGTGAACTTTGGATCTTTATCTGAAACTATTGCCTTAGGTACTCCATGTATCCTAGCAAATTATTTCATGTAGATATCTACAATATTTGTTGCCTTGTGTGTAGTCTTTACTAGAATAAAATGTTCTTCTTTAGTCAATTTATCCAACACCACCATGATGGAATCCTATTGCTTCACTGTTATGGGAAGCTTACTAATAAAATCGACTATGAAAAATTCCCTCTTCCATTCCGAAATGGGAAATGGTTGTAGAAAACTTGTTGGATATCTATGCTTTGTCTTCATGTTTTGACATTCTAGACATCTGGCTATGTAATTAACCACTTCTTTCTTCATTCCCAACCAAAAGTATTGGCTTCTCACAGCTACAATTGTCTTTTGATATCTTGGGTGCCTGACATATGGCACATTGTGCATTTCCTTCAAACCTACATTTTTCATCTCATTGGAATTTGGCACATATACTTTTCCCTTGTACTTGAGAATTCCATCTTCTTTCAACTCATAAAAATTAAATTTCTGTTGAAATTACATTGTTGTAATGTTTCATTTATTTTCACATATTGTTGATCTGAATTCGTTGCTGCAATAATTTGATCTTTCAAATATGTCCTGTACATGCTTATGGTTGTCACATGCACTTCATGAGATCTCCTGCTGAGTGAATCAACTACTTGATTTTCTTAGCCTTTTATATGCTTAATTTCAAAGTCACGTTCACTTAGAAACTCCAGCCATCTTGTTTTTATAACATTTAGTGTTGTTTGTCCAAACAAATGTTTTAGACCATAGTAGTCTATTCTTAGCTCGAATTTCTTACCCATAAAGTAATTCCTCCACATTTTTAATGCATGTACAATCGTTGTTAACTCCAAGTCATGTGTAGCATAATTCCTCTCATGCTTTTTTAATTTTCTGGACCCATAGCATACCACATGGTCCCTTTGACTGAGAACTCCACTAAGTCCTTCCTTACATGCATCGATGCACAAAACAAAATATTCATTTGGATCTGCAGTCTTCAATATTGGTGAATTGTCAAGATGTCTTTCAGTTGTTGAAAGCTCTCTTCAGACTTTGAAGTCCATTCAAATTTCACTCCCTTCTTTTGCAAAGAAGTGATTGGACTTGCAATCCTTGAGAACCCTTTTATAAATCTCTGACAATAACTAAAAACACCTATGAATCATCTAATCTATGTCACATTCTTTGGTGCTGACCATCCCCTACTGACCTCTATCTTCTCAGGATCAACTTCTATCCCTGTTGCTGAAATTATATGCCCCAAGTAGTGAATCTTCTTTTGGTAAAAAATGCACTTACTTATCTTAGCATACAATTTATGCTCTCTTAAAATTTGCAACACCATTCTTAAATGTTTCTCATGTTCCTCTTATGATTTAGAATAGACGAGGATATCATCTAATAACAATCACAAACTTGTCTAGATACTCCCTGAACACTCCATTCATTAGGCACATAAAACCTATTTGGGAATTTGATAGCCCAAATGGCACTACTGTGAATTCATAATGCCCATATATTTTTCTAAATATTGTCTTGTTGATGTCTTCTTCCATTATCCTTGATGATAGTCATATCTCAAGTCAATCTTCAAAAAGATTCTTCCACCTTTCAGTTGGTCAAAAAAATCATCAATTCTTGACAAAGGATACTTATTCTTTATGGTAACCTTATTAAGATGCATGAAATCAATACACAACCTTAAGGTTCCATCCTTCTTCTTCACAAAAAGAACCGGGGCTCCCCAAGGTGAGACACTTGGGCATATATACCCCTTCTTAAAAAATTCTTCAAGTTGCATATGCAACTCTTTTAGTTTCGGTGTGCCCATTCTGTAAGATGTCTTAGACTGTTAGGGAACTAACCTCCCTAACTCCTCATGTAGGTAGAATAATATGTTTTCCATGTAATAAAGTCCAATATTAATAAGGCCTAGAAATAAGGAAGAATAAGTCAAATGCAAGAATACCTAATAGAAGCTTTCACTTCTAGAAGATGTTCCTCTAGATTGTTCTTATGGTAGATATATTTAGTATAAATAAGAGTTGAGGGTATGTGAATTTTTGTCTCGGAGATTATTGTAATAGAGCTCTTCTTTGTTGGAGGTTTCCCCCTCGAAGTGGCAAGTGAAAATTTCTATCATAATAAATTTTCTCTTCCTAGTGATTATTCGGGTGTTATTATGATATTATTCTTATACTTTTATGGATAAATCATTATTATTATGTCATTGCTTGCTAGATATTTTCTATTCTGCATAATATATTGTCTCATGAATATTGCAAGTGGTATCAGATCACTTTACTTAGTAGAAAATGTGGGTAATTTTTTTTCCAGGGTAGAGACGTATTCCAACGTCTTTAATCTACAAAGATCTATCATTATGCACATAAACATGTGGTTGGGGAGTAATAAACACAAGAAATACAAGTGGTACTTAAGTTCACATCTGTTGTCCACCCTTGTAACCCATGTTCGTACCCCTTCGAGTGGTAGCACATAAGAAAGCACTTGTATACGGATCAACCTAGGCATCTTGAATCCCTTTGTAGATAAACCAATCAACTGCATGATTGCTATAGTGTCACCAAGAAAAACACTCGAGAAGTGACTCTCTAGTATCTGGGTAGTCAGATAGTATGGCTAAGGGTATGGTCTAGCCTCCTTAGTTGGTTCCCTTAAATATTGGGCCGAGTACTATTGTTGGACCCCACATGTATATCATAGAGGTATAGCACAGAGAAAACCCTTGACTGTAGATTCCCTACAAACCCTAACCCTAGGGAACAAAACAAAAACAAGAACAAACAATATATATTGCAGTGAAACCTTGCCATCTGCATTTGGGTTGCAAAATTACTACATATTTTTTCCTACTAAGAATTCCATCATTTCACCTCTGTAGTATTATTCAGTTCGGAGTATAACTCCATAGGAGTAAAAATAAATAAATAAATATGGAACCTCCCCATACCCTTATTTGAGACCTACCCCATTAGACTCCTTTTCTTAATCTGATCGCAGTAACACCTATCAATTTTCCACTTTTTTTTCCCCTTGCGGTCCCACTCCCTTTCGACTCCCCTTATTTGGGACCTACCCCATTAAATTCCCCTCTTCGCCCCAATCATTGTAATACTCTTCACTGTAACCCTTTTTTCTAAGTGGTCCCACCCGTCCCATTCATCATGACCAACACCTGTAGCCAAGACTTGGAATCCCGCTTCAATACCTTCTCATCTCACTTTAATAATTTGTCCTCTAATTTTGAAGAGACCTAGCAGAAAGTGCAAAACTCAATTCCCAAATGGGAAACATGAAACAAGACATTTCTACCCAACTTGAACCCTCCGCTGCCAATATCTACAATAAACTGAATATTCCTATAGACCTTAACTCATCTGACCAACATTTTCACCTTGAAGGTGAGACATCCTCCCATTCCCATAATTTTCAATCCCCTCCCTTTCAACGAGAACTCTGCCTTCCTTGAGTGGATGTTAACAAATTTGATGGCTCGGATCCCACCGGTTGCGTCACCCAAATGGAACACCATTTCTCTTTGTATGGAATTACTGATGAGTTAGCCAAACTTTGGTATGGTGTTCTCCATCTAGATCAGGAATGTTGGCAATGGTGGAAATGAAGAAAAAATTCCCACCAAGGGTATGTGGATTGGACACAATTTGTTGCAGAGCTTTATGAATGCTTCGACACTGACACCCATCGTTTAGGCCGCTTGACCAAGTTGAAACAATCTGGCACAATGGAATACTTTATAGCCACTTTTGTGCACTTGGATTTTTGTAAAGAGGGCATGTCTGATGATTTTTTCGAGAATGCTTTATCAGTGGACTCAAGGAAGATATTTGTGCACACGTCCTCATGGCTCGCCCCCAGAGTTGGGTGGAAGCTACTAAAAGAGATAAGGAAGCACAACAAGTTGTCTCTGCTCAAACCAGAAAACCCTCTTTTATTCCTCACCCTAAACCTCTCACTCCCACCCCTCCTTCTGCTCCACTGAAGATCCAAAAATTGACTAGGGATGAAATGGTTGAACATCAACTCAAGGGCCTTTGCTATAATTGTGATGACACATATTTCCCTAGGCACAAGTGTAAGGAACAAAATCTCTTTATGGCCATATCTGAAGATGTTTTTGAAGAATAGGTTGAGGCTCCTCATGTGGCTGAGTCCCTTGACCCAACTGATCTGGCCCCACCAACGAACCCTCCAAAAGTTGAAGCAATCATTTCCCTAAATGCTCTCACTAGCTTCTCAGCTCCTTGTTATTGCACAATTTGTACTTGTCCCAAAGGGAAAGGCCAAGGGAGGAAAATTGATGTAACATGAGGTTATCCCATCACTGTCAGCTTAATAAAATACCTCTTTCTATTTAGGGATGATAACCCAGGGGAGACATCCCCGGTGACCTGGGGGTTTGAGAAGGAAAAGGTTAAAGTGTTGATAAAAGGTATCCCCTCTCACAAGTCACACTGGTCAAAAAGTCCCAAGGTTTTAATCAACGAAGCAATGATGTGCTTAGATGTAATTGCCCAAGACAAAGCAACAAGAAAACAATATCTTTGCAAGTACAAATTTGATGTTAGTGCTTCATAAACCTTGGATTAGTCAATAAAAACAATAAGTTAATGCTAGATGAAGCAAACATAATTTTATAACAGCAATGTTTACAAGATAATAGCTTCACAATAAATGCCTTAAAAGAGCTTCACAATGACAAAAAATAATAACCCAATAATAGCAATGTACTAGCAGTTGTCAGAAGTTAATTAGGCAATGTAAAACTCAACTTTTGCAATTGCTTTTAAGTGCTTTTACTTCTGTAATAAATGGTTGTAGCTTACTTTTTTAACAACAAGAAGAAGTTTAGTGAATTAGCATAATCTAGGGTTAGGAGAGGTTAGTAGGTTGCTTGAGGTAAAATATTTAAGGGTTGGTTTCATCAATCAATCAATTTCAAGGTCTAAATCAATGCCTTTTAGGGTTAATGGAGTCACTTTGCAACAAAAAAATTGAAGGAACAAATGATAATGTGAGAGATAGAGACAAGAAGGTCAGTGATTAAGGTGTTGGTAACCCAAGGCCTCAATCACTAAACCCTAGGAGGAAAATGGCCACTGGGAAGTAGGTAACCCTAGGCCTGAGCAGTTTTCCTCCTTCTTTAGCTCAAGGAGGAAGTAAATGACGGATTGATGAAGCAAATGATTCTAGGGTGCTATAATGGTAGGGCCCTTAGCACAATGCTTCAATAAAGTAGGGTTTCTAGCACAATGTAGTAGGTGAAAAGTTGTTAAGGCAAGAAGAATAGCATGTGCTTTGACCTCCTAGGGTTTTAAGCTAGCAATTTCATAATCTTGGAAGAAATGAAAAGTAAATGTACCATAACCATTCAAAGTAAATAAGAATTTCAGAAATCTACTTACATTCACCAAGAATAATCTAGCAATAGACCTAGTTGAAGACTTTCCACCAAGAAAAATGCCAAAAAACACCAAGATTTAGCCTCCTCCAAGAAGTGTGCACCAAATTTCAGCCAATAAATCCTATGTAGGGAAAAAATTTCAGACCTCACTTGTGTGAGTGAAAGATGATGAAAAATACAAGGGCAAAAACCCTTATTTATACAGTGAAAATGACCTTTAATTTACAAAATTAGGTTGAAAAGGTCGACATGGCCAGTTTACATGTAATATCCATTTTTTTACATAAAAATGACAAATTAAACACTAAATCAAGCAAAAGAGGTGATTTCATGCCCTTTTAGGGTGACATTGTCTCCCCCAGGTGAACCATTGGCCTCCATGAGAAAAACATTAGGCCTCCCAAGGCCTCTAGATTAAGCCACATGTGCCACTTGGCACACAACTGCCTCCATCGTGTCCATCAAACGTTGGGTGATGTCAAGGGTCACAAAGGTGACGTCATGGGCCTTCCAAGGCAAAAATCATAGTGGGAGGGTAAGACCCCCCTGGGTCCAGGCCTTCCAGGTTGTCTCTGGTGGAACGCCCTCCTCTCTCTATGGTGCAAGCCTTTGGTATGTGTCTGCCCCTGGTTGGGATCTCAACATCCATCTAGTGGGATTTTATCCCTATGGAGGTCTGAACTAATTGTAAGTTTTAAACCTACAAAGTAAAGCAATGCATATAGATTCTTAATCAAAACATAAATTAATCAATGGCTCATTCACATAGTACACAGAGATTTATACCATAAACCCTCAAGTACTAATACCATAAATACCCAAAGACTCTCTTTACTATTGTCCAATGCTCATTCCCTGGTTTTGACATATACCTGCTCAAAACTCCCACTACATGTGCAATGTCCGGTCTAGTACAGACCATTGCATATATCAATTTGCCAACTGCATTGGCATATGGAACATGGGACATGTCCTCTTCTTCTTCCTGTGTCTTGGGACATTGATCTGCATATAAATTTACACCTATAGGAATAGGAACCTTGATCGGTTTACTTCCATGCATATTAAACCTCTACAATATCGTCTCAACATATTTTCTCTGATTCAACAAGAGTTTCCTGTTTGCACAATCTCTTTTAATTTCCATTCCCATAATGAAGTTAGCAGCATTGAGATCCTTCATGTCAAATTTGGAGGATAGCTGTGATTTCACCTCCTTGATAACATCCATGTTATTTCCTACCAACAACATGTCATCAACATACAACACTACATAAATGAAGTGATTATCAACCTGCCTGGAATATACACAGTTGTTGGGTATGCGTTATATTCTTTGCATGTGTGTGTGTGGGCGTGTCAGATATGACAACTGCGTCTGACGATCCCTCGTACTAGTTCCTTGTTTGTGTTGTGTGCATCAGGTGCTTTCCTAGGGGGGGGGCAGGTAAGCCCCCCCCTGGTTATGCGTAGCGCCCCAAATTTTTTTTTTGGGGCAGTTTTTGCTATTTTTAGCGGTTTACTAAAAATAATCTCGTTTTTAGGGATTAGGGTTTTGGTATCTACAGAATACCTAAAAACATTGTATATATTGTATAGTGAATGGTGAAATTTGAGATATAATGAATATAAGAAAGGTTTTCCCGGTTGAGGGTTTCCAGTATAAAATCTCTGTGTACTTTGTGTATGAGCCATTGATTAAATTCTGTTTTGCTTAAGAATCTATATGCATTGCTTTACTTCACAGGTTTAAAACTTACAACAGTGATCAACCCTGCTTCTCACAAATCCCAATACAAGGATGCATGTGTCAAACTTTTGGTACCACATCCTAGGTGATTGCTTCAGACCATATAATGACTTCTTTAGCTTACAGACCAACTCTTTCTTTCCCTTCACTACAAAGCCTTATGGATGCTTCATGTAGATTTCTTCTTCCAGATCCCCATGTATGAATGTTTTCTTCACATCCATTTGTTCCACTTCAAGATCAAAAGGAAGAACAATAGATAAAATAAATCTAATAGAAGTTAACTTAGCAACAAGAGAAAAAATCTCACCAAAGTCAATTCCCTCTACCTGGGAATAACCTTTTGCTACTAACCGAGCTTTGTATTTCTCCACTTTTCCTTCTACATTAAACTTATTCTTAAACAACCATTTGCTACCAACAAATTTTCTTCTAGCTGGCAACTCAACTATATCCCATGCCTCATTCTTATCCAAGGCAACCATTTCTTCAACCATGGCCTTCTTCCATAGTTTACTATTCTCTGAATTCATTGCTTCCCTGATAGTTTTGGGATCATCATCAGTAATAGATAAAGCAAAATTGGAACGGAAATCAGGTGGACTATACCTTTCTAGTTTCCTTCTTTCTCTCACCGATCTCCTCAATATTGGCGTATGGGGTTATTATTCTTCTTCTGTTGCTTTATCTTCTTCAGATGATTCAGATTTTGCATCATCCAACTCTATCTCTATTTTCTCAAGTTCGTCTTGCCCGGGTAGGAATTCTTGTTTGGAAACATCTTTTACCTCTCTAAAAACAACATCTTGACAGTAAACAGTATTCTTAGTTTCTGGGTTCCAAAGCTTATAACCTTTCACACCATCTTTATAACCAATAAGGATACACTTTTCATCTTTTTTATCCAACTTATTCCTATTTTCCTTTGGAACATGTACATAAGAATCAAAACCAAACACTCTAAGATGTTGAAGAGAGGGTTTCTTTTTAGTCCATACCTCATGTGGAGTTTTATCATCCAACGTTGATGGAGGTGATCGATTGACTAGGTAACATGTTGTACCCATTGCCTCTACCCAGAATTCTTGTCCTAACTCGGCACTGTTGAGCATGCTCCTTGCTTTTTCCATCGGTGTCCTGTTCATCCTTTCTACAACTCCATTCTACTGAGGAGTGTATGGAGTAGTCTTCTGCTTTGCTATACCACACTTCTTACAAAATTCTTCGAATTCATTTCTGCAAAATTCTCCACCATTATCTGTTCTCAATACCTTTATTTTCTTCTCTGTCTGATTTTCTACTAGAGCCTTAAACTCTTTAAATTTATCAAATACCTCAGATTTCTTTCTAAAAAAATAAATCCATGTGTACCTTGAGAAATCATCTATAAATGAAACATAATACACAAACTTACCTAGTGATGGAATAAGCACAGGTCCAAACACATCACTGTGTATCATTTCTAAGATCCCCTTTGCTCTTGTAGAACTAGATGGGAATATTACTCGATTGTGTTTACCATATATGCAATGTTCACATAAATCAAAATCCAGAGTGAAATCAAACATACCTTCAACCTTGCCTTTACTGTGTAATGTTCAAAGGCCCTTTTCTCCAATATGCCCCAATGTTTGATGCCACAACATGGTCTTCTTTTCAGGGACGGTATTGGTCTTTTCTTCTTTATTTCTCTGCTCAAGTACAATAGAAATGTTACACCCATTAGTATAAGTTCTTCCCAACAACTTGTATAGAGTTCCACACCGAAATCCCCTCATCAACACCATTTCCCCTCGTACCATCTTGCAAGTGTTCTTTCCAAATACAGTATGCACTCCTGCATCATCCAACTTGCTTACATATATTAGGTTCCTGACTAGTTTTGGAATGTGCAGAACCCAAGTGAGAGTTCTAATCCTTCCATCTTTTATTAGCAACTTAACCCTTCCACATCCCATGATTTTGGTTGTCGAGTCATCTCCTAGGAATACATCACCACCATCATATTTTTCATATTCAGAGAACCACTCCCTGTGAGGAGTCATATGGTATGACGCACCTGAGTCAATCAACCATACATCATGCTCTGCATGTGTACGTATAGATGCCAGGTAAACATCACCTCCTTCTTCAGTGGAGGTTTTTGCCTCTGTGGAAGAGGTACTATCAGATCCTTTTGGTTTTTCAACCTTCTTAGACTTGCAATCTTTCTTATAATGCCCTGTTTTACCACACTTCCAACATTTCCTAAAAGATTTTCCTGGAGACTTAGATCTACTTGTAGATTTAAATCTCCCCCCCAAAGGCTTACTAGGATTCCTGTCTTGGGTACGACCTCTTACAAATAAATCATATGTTCTATGACTATCCATGCTTTTCTGCCTCATCTCTTCAAATAACAAGGATGAAACTACACCCTCATACTTCAATGTAGATTGAGTGGTACTACCAATTGCTACAACCAGATTATCCCAAGAGTTTGGAAAAGAACATAACAAAGTAATACACTTATCCTCTTCTGCAATCGTAATATTAACAGAGACAAGTTGACTTACCAGAGTATTAAAGGAATTTAGATGTTCTGTCACAAAATCTCCATCTTCCATCCTAAGATGATACAACTTCTTTCGAAGA
>ML779695.1:787434-809006 GCA_009831015.1 Picea engelmannii | reverse complement strand
AGTAGTTTTTGATCTAGATACAGGTGGCCCAAGTCATGGTGGAAATACTGACTTGGATGAAGAAGAGACCAAAGTGGTGGCACAACACCATTGGAGATGTTTGAATATGTGAAATGAACGAGGGACTATCATTGAGAGGAAAAAAGAAAACAAAAAAAAAACATGTTCAACTTTTCTCTTACGACCAATATTTAGTAAATCTATGAGCCATAAATGTTTGAGGAAACACAAGGGATACCTGAATGGGAAAAGGTCATGACAGTCGAACATAAAAGTTTGATGAAAAACCAGACTTGGGATCTCACACCACTTCCATCAGGGAAGAAACCCATTGGATGCAAATGGGTGTACAAGGTCAAGTATAAGGTAGATGGTACACTTGACAAGTACAAAGCATGGTTGGTTACAAAAGGGTTCTCTCAATGAGAGGGCATTGATTAAGACGAGACCTTTTCTCCTACAACAAATATGAGCACCATTTGTCTTGTTCTATCCATGGAAACACATAATGGCTGGAAGGTCCATCAAATGGACGTGAAAAGTGCCTTCCTCAGTGGAGATTTGGAGGAAGAGGTATACATGTATAAAATGCATGCTTTTTCATATTCCAATGAAGGAGCATCTGGTCTATAGACTGAATAAGGATCTATATAGTATGAAACAGGCACCTAAGGCATGGTACATCAATATTGACATGTATTTGGATGAACAAGGGTTCTAGCGGAGTCCTTGAGATTCCAACATGTATGTAAAAAGAGTTGGTAATGATATCATCCTTTTGGTCATATATGTAGATGATATCATTATTACAAGTAGTGTGGAAAGTGTAATAACAAAGATCAATTTCAACATGAGCAAATCTTTTGACATGACATATCCATGGCACCTACACTACTGTTTGGGTGTAGAAGTTTGGCAAATAGGTAGCAACATTTTTGTCTCACAAACAAAATATTCCAGGAGTTTGATGGACAAGTTCAGAATGACAGATTGCAAAATCTCATCTACACCTATGGAGAAAGGGTTGAAACTTTCAACCAAAATTGACTCTAAGGAAATTAATGAGTCACTATATAGGAAACTAGTGGGTAGATTGATATATCTTACAACCACTAGACCTGATTTAAGTTTAGCTGTGAGCTTCATTTACAGATTCATGAAAACACCAAAGGTAGAGCACTGGAAAACAACAAAGTGAGTGTTGATATATGTGAAAGGGACACTTGACTTTGACATTCTATACAGAAAAATCAAAGACCCTAGGCTATGTGGGTACATAAATTCATATTGGTAAGGTTCTATTGATGACAAAAAATCCACTTCTGGATATGTTTTCAACCTTGGCATGGGTGCAGTCACATGGATCAACAAGAAGTAGCATGCAATAACCCTTTCATCAATAGAAGAAGAATATCGAGGAGTAGTGAAAGGAGCATGCGAGGCATTTTGGCTCAGGCGGATACTTTCATATATGCAAATACAATAAACAGAGCCAACACACCTGTTATGTGACAACCAAGGGGTGATGAAACTTGCCAAGAATCCAATCTTCCATGAGCGTACCAAACATGTTGAGGTACATTGCCACTTCATCATGTGGGTTGTAGAAGATGGGTCTATCGAGCTACAGTATTGTCCTACAAAGGATCAAACTGCAGACGTTCTCACCAAGGCTTTGGGTCCTGAAAAATATGTAAAATTCCAGAATAAGCTTGGTGTAGTTAGTAGATTGACCATTAAGGGGGGGTCTTAAAATAAATGTTAGTTTATAATGGTCAACTAGATATTAAAATTAGGCATTAATAAAGTCAATTCAAATTTATGATAGTTTATTCTTTTATGTATTATTTCACTTTATTGGTTTATCCCACATTCATAAAGTGGATTGACTTGACTTGATTGTAGCCCTATATAAGAAAGATTTCATTTTCTCATTTAATATATAATATGGAGAACTCTTTCGAGTTATCTTGGTTTTATTTATGTGCTCAATTTCCATAATATTTAATAGATGAAAATCAACAGAGTTATTCAATGCATATGTGTGTGTGTGTGTGTGTTATCTGGTGCATCTATTATGTAATGGACTTAGGTTTAAGATAATTTTCCATTTTACCATAAATTTCATCCAATAATTCTTATAATTTCAGCCAAGTTTTATTCAAAAAACATGTTCATGGAATTGGGTCACATATTTTACATTTCAACTACAAATTACATGTCCATTTTCTCAAAATAATGCTTTTCTTTCATTAAAAGCACATATCAATAATGGTTCTCTTACAAAACTTTGTCAAAATTATCACTGACATGGAAGAAGTGTATTTTCATCTTGGTAGGGACAATGTAATATGAAGAGAATTTTAAGATGTGCATTATAATAGTAATATAAAAGGTGTCACCTATAAATATGCATAATCATTATTGCTAATATGTAAAAGAGGGAAACTGCAAAATGTTGCATTGTATGTTTAGATGATTAATGATCAGATGCCTTATGCATCGAATGATGTTTAGTTCATCTACAAGGAGTCTTGCATCTATGGGTCATCTACCACATATGATCTCTAGAAAACCACTCCAAAACTATACACATCACTTTTATCCATCAACCTTTCAATTAAATATTTGTTGTGCTTGCCCATATAAGATGTCAAGAACCCCATATTCTGAGTGCTGAGGAATTGGAAAAGGCAGGTCGTTGTGTTGTTAACAATGAAATCCATGAAGGCATTGCAATAAGCTGGGTTGGTGGTGTCGTTAGTCCCCATAATGTAGTTGGCACACAATAAGAGATCCACAATGGAGTTTTTGTTGCCTACGACATTCGATGTGGGTGGGGGGTGCAAGCATGGTTGATACTTGGGATTAGATGATCGATGCCATGAGCGCAACCATGACCATTACTACGATTAAGGGAAGCATGTTTTGTTAACACCTTCATCACCATGGTGTTTATGACAATGACCAAGAATCTATAACAAGGCTGTGTGCAAAAGACAGAACGAATGGCAATATTTTCTGGATCCCAATGAACCATTGAGCAATTCTTTCCCCTGCAAAGTTGTGTGAGATATTTGGAGTGGTTGAATAATAACCCTTGCATAGCAAAGCCAACTACAAGATCTATAATTCCAGTTACAATCTATGCGATATCAATTTTCATGCAGCTAGGTGTGCTATAGTGAATGGGTAGGTTTGACTAGGTAGGACCAGGAATGCAAGCCCATAAAAACTACCATAGACACTGGAAAAACAACATGCCATGACAGGATGAACTAGACTAGGCAAGCAAGCCCACAAAAACTACCATAGAAATTAGAAAAATAACATGCCATGACAGGATGAAATAGACGATAGGGAAGTACCGGTAGATTAGACAGAATGAAGCGGGCACAGTCGATATGTGGATGAAATAGAAGCTTCTGCTTCTAGAAGGATCTTCCTCTAGATGTTTCTTTTTAGTATAAATAGGAGTCGAGGGTATGAGAACCCTAGCTTGGATATTATTGTAATAGAGCTCTACTCAACTAGAGGTTTCCCCCTCGAAGAGGCCCGTGAACATTGCTTTCAGATTCAAACTGCTATTTCTGTTTTTATTCTTATATCATTTCAGTGTTATTGTGGTGAATGTTCTGGTTATATTGCTGTTATTCTGCCATTACTAGCATTTTATTTCTATTCTGCATACATTTTATATCGGGTATATTACACATGATCTATCCCTTCTATGCCTCTCTTGCCAAAGGGACCTATGAAAATCCCCTTTTTTTCTTAGACCATGGTTGATTTCCACTTTAACTTACTCATGGGAGGAAAGGGTTTATTTTATTGCACTTTGTAAACATTCAAAATTTACTTTTGAATTCCTTCTTGCTTAGAAGATAAACCAAACTAAATAGGTAAGGGACCATAAAAGTGTTGGGTATGTGTTATATTCTTTGCACGAGTAGTAGTGTCTGAGTGTATGTGATGGGTGTGTAGGGGGGTTGCTAGGCCTCCCTGAGAAAAAAAAATTCTGCATTGGGACCCCATTTTTTTCTGCCTCGGGACCGCGTTATATTTAGGTGTTTTTTCGGCACATTGTTTCTTTGCCGATGGTTTTCTATTTCTGGTTAAGGAATTAGGGTTTTGGACTAATTGAGGTCATTGGGTTAGGTTTTTGGATGCTGTTGGCTCCTATATGTATTTTGTATTGTAAACATTGTAATACAATGAATGAATATAGAATATGCTCATTTTCCCGGTTTGGGTTTCTAGGGGAAAAAAATCTGTGTAATGTTTGTATTTGCCATTGTATATTTTCTGTTCTTTTTCTGAATATCTGCTTGCAGTAGATATTGTACAAGGTTAGAATTTACATTTGGTATCAGATCTTTATTGGCTTTAGGGGGACACCTTTGTGGTCAAGGGTTTGGCTCGGGACTGTGATAAGCCTTGTTACAGTGGGAGATCCACGATATTGCTTTTTCAGGTGAAAACAAATGGCAAGTAATTCGAAGATGGAGATTGAGAAGTTTAATGGGAAAAGTTTTGAGCTGTGGAAACTCAAGATGGAAGATCTATTGGTGGATAGAGATCAGTGGATCATGGTAGATCCAGGTATTGCACCTACAAGAACTTCTGTAGATGACTGAAAAAAGTTGGATCGAAAGGAAAAGATCACAATCTGACTATGTCTCTCCGATTCAATATTACTGAATGTGTCAGAGGAAGCTACAACCAAGGATTTATGGGAAAAGTTGGGGAAGTTGTATCAGTCTAAGTCCCTGGTAAATAAAAT
This sequence comes from Picea engelmannii, assembly GCA_009831015.1. Lineage (NCBI taxonomy): Eukaryota > Viridiplantae > Streptophyta > Pinopsida > Pinales > Pinaceae > Picea > Picea engelmannii. Next base: position 804,223 of record ML779695.1, on the reverse strand, counting down.
ATTTCTGAGAAAGAAGCTGTATAACCTGAGGATGAGAGATGGAGACTCGGTGGTAGAGCATTTGAGTGCTTTCAATACCATGGTAAGTCAGTTAGTATCTGTTGAGATTAAAATTTCAGATGATAAATGTATCAGTTTGTTGTGTTCTTTACCGTACTTGTGGGATAGTTTGGTTGTGGCCATAGGTAGTAATACAACTTCCTTGAAGTTTGAAGAAGTGGTCTCATCCTTGTTGTCGGAGGAGATGAGACAGAAGAATATGGAAGGACATAGCACAGACACATTATTTGCAAGAGGACATTCCCAGGAAATAAATAGATCTAATTTCTCAAGTGGGAGATCTAAGTCTAAGGGTAGATCTAAATCTCTTGGAAAGTTTGTAAGGGTATGTTGGAGATGTGGAAAAGAAGGGCACTATAAGAAGCAGTGCAGATCCAAAGTTGAGAAAATGAAGGGATCTGAAGAATCTTCTTCTATAGAAGAAAATACCTCCAAGGAAGAAGGAGGGGATGTGTACTTGGCCTCTTCAAGCAAACATGAAGATGATGAGGCATGGTTGGTTGAATTTGGTGAATCCTTTCATATGATTCCGCACAGGGAGTGGTTCTACAAATATGAAAGGTATGATGCAGGTAATGTTTTCTTAGGTAATGATTCAACAACCAGAATCATAGGAAGAGGAAGAGTTAAGTTGAGGCTCATAGATGGAAGGATTAGAACATTGCTTGGTGTTCTGCACATCCCAAGTTTGGCCAAAAATTTGATTTTTGTAAGCAAAATGGACGATGCAGGGGTAAAAACAATATTTGAAAAGGAAATCTGCAGGATGGTTCGAGGAGAAATGGTGTTGCTAAGGGGAGTTCGGTTTGGAACTCTGCATATGCTGCAAGGAAGAACTATTAGTGATTGGTGTAATAGTTCCATTGTTCCTGATATTGGAGTTGAAGAAGAAAGAACTCCTACAGTCTCTACAGAAAAGGTTGTTCCATGGCATCAAAGACCGGGGCATATCAGAGAGAAGGGTCTTCGACTACTACACGGTAAAGGTATGGTTGAAGGTATGTCTAATTTCTCTCTGGATTTTTATTTTTGTGAACATTGTCTATATGGGAAGCATAATCGGGTAAGATTCCCCTTTGGTGCAACGAGGGAAGAAGGAATTTTACAGCTAGTTCACAATGATGTTTTTGGACTTGTGTCGGTCCCATCATTGGGAAAATATGTGTACTATGTCTCATTTATAGATGACTTATCGAGGAAGACTTGGATATATTTCCTCAGGAAGAAATCTCAAGTCTTTGACAGGTTTAAAGAGTTTAAGGCTCTTGTTGAGAATCAAAGAGAGAAAAGAATTAAGATGTTGAGGATAGATAATGGTGGAGAGTTCCACGGAAATGAATTTGAAGAATTTTGTAAGAAGTGTGGTATAGCAAGGAAGAAGAATAATTCATATACACCTCAACAGAATGGAGTTGCAGAAAGGATGAACATGACACTGATGGAAAAATCAAGGTGCATGCTCAATGGTGCCGGGTTAGGGCAAGAATTCTGCGCAGAGGCAGTGGGTGTTGCATGTTACCTGGTCAACAGATCACCCTCATCAACGTTGGACGACAAGACTCCACAAGAGGTATGGACTGGTAAGAAACCTTCTCTCACACATCTCAAGTTTTTTGGCTGCGATGCATATGTTCATGTTCCAAAGGAAAACATGAGTAAGCTGGATAAGAAGGATGAAAAGTGTATCTTTATTGGATATAAATATGGTCTCAAAGGTTATAATATTTGGAACCCAGAAACTAAGAAGGTAGTTTATAGTTGAGATGTGGTATTTAGAGAAATGAAGGATGTTGTTAACCAGGAAGCCCTACCAAGTAAAGAAGAACCAGAGAACATAGAGTTTTATTTAATGGATGATGAATTAGACTCTATAGAAAAACATGAATAATAAGAAGAAGATCCTCATACTCCAGTATTGAGGAGATTGGATCGAGAAAGAAGGCTATCGAAAAGGTATAGTCCATTTGATTTCCGTTCAAATTTTGCTTTGTCTATTATTGATGATGATCCTAGAACTGTCAGGGAGGTAGTGGATTCAGAGGATGGAAACCTATGGAAAAGGGCCATGGACGAAGAAATGGCATCTTTGGATAAGAATGAGGCTTGGGATCTAGTGGAGTTTCCAACTGGAATAAATCCCATTGGCAGAAAATGGGTATTTAAAAAGAAGTTGAATGCAGAAGGAAAAGTGGAGAAATACAAAGCTCGGTTAGTAGCAAAGGGTTATTCCCAGGTTGAGAGAATTGATTTTGGTGATATTTTTTCTCCTGTTGCCAAGTTAACCTCCATAAGATTTTTGTTATTTGTTACTGCTGCATTTGATTTTGAAATAGAACAAATGGATGCAGAGACAACATTCCTACACGAGGATCTGGAAGAAGAAATCTATATGAAGAAACCAGAAGGTTATGTTGTGAAGGAAAGAAGGAGTTGGTATGCAAGCTGAAAAAGTCCCTGTATGGTTTAAAACAATCACCAAGAATGTGGTATAAAAAATTTGATACTTATATGTTGGGACTTGACTTCGCAAGAAGCAAAGAAGATCACTATGTGTATTTTAAATTAATTGGTGATCATTTGATTGATTTGGTCTTATATGTGGATGATATGTTGCTGATAGGAAACAACAAGGAGATTATCTAGGATGTGAAAATTCAGTTGTCCTCTAAATTTGACATGAAGGATCTTGGTGCTTCAAATTTCATTTTGGACATGGAAATTAAAAGAGATCGAAAAAGGAGGAAACTCTGGTTAAATTAGAGAAAATATGTCGAGACAATATTGCAGAGGTTTAATATGTAGGAATGTAAACCAGTCAAGGTTCCTATTCTTGTTGGTGTAAATTTATCTGTAGATCAGTGTCCCAAGACACATGAAGAAGAGGAGGACATGTCTCATGTTCCATATGCAAGTGAAGTTGGCAGTTTGATGTATGCAATGGTCTGTACTAGACTAAACATTGCACATGCAGTGGGATTTTTTAGCAGGTATATGTCAAAACCAGGGAAGGAGCATTGGAAAACAGTAAAAAGGGTTTTCAGGTATTTGCGTGGCACTGCTAGCTATGGATTGTGCTATGAAGGAAGACTAGGATTGGATAGAGTGGTGTATATACATGGATTTGTGGATGCAGACTAGGCTGGAGATTTGGATCGTAGGAGATCTACAAGTGGGTATGTGTTTAACCTGTTTGGAGGAGCAATAAGTTGGATGAGCAAAAGACAGGCTGTAGTGGCACTTTCAACTACATAAGATGAATACATGGAATCCACTCATGTAAGTAAGGAAGAAGTATGGTTACAAATATTGTGTTCAGTTATTGGGTTGGTACAACAAGCTGTAATGATAGAGTGTGACAGTTAGAGTGCATTTTTTCTGGCGAAGAACCCTTCTTATCATTCAAGGACAAAGCACATCGATGTTCAATATCACTTTGTGAGAGACATGATTGAAGAAAAGAAAGTATCATTGATGAAGGTGGACACTTTGAATAATGTTTCATATTCATTAAAAAAATCTATGAGCACTGAGAAGTTCTCTTGGTGTAGAGGATCCATGGGCATTGTTGCCTTGGATTGTTGACTATGTAACCCTGTAACCCCCTGTATGCAAAGAAAAAAACAAGTGGGAGAATGTTGGGTATGTGTTATATTATTTGCACGAGTAGAGTGTCTGAGCGTATGCATTAGGCACGCAGGGGGTTTAGAGGGGGGGTTGCTAGCCCCCCTCGAGAAAAAAAAATTCTGCATCGGGACCACATTTTTTTCTACCTCAGGACCGCATTATATTTAGGTGTTTTTTTGGCACATGGTTTCTTTTCTGGTGGTTTTCTATTTCCGGTTAAGTAATTAGGGTTTTGGACTAATCCAGGTCATTGGGTTAGGGTTTTGAATGCCGCTGGATCCTATATGTATTTTGTATTGTAAACATTGTAATACAATGCATGAATATAGAATATGCTGGTTTTCCCAGTTTGGGTTTCCAGGGGAAAAATCTCTATGTAATGTTTATATTTTCCATTGTATCTTTTCTGTTCTTTTTCTTAATATCTGTTTGCAATAGATATTGTACAAGGTTAGAATTTACAAAAAGAACTAATTTTCTTTTTTCCTTACCATGTGGATGACCTTTTGAGCACATGATCTTGTTAGTTTAAGTTTTTGGTTTAGATCAATCAATTTACTTTTGTTTTGGGACTAGGATCCTATTTTTTTACCTTGTTATCTCTCTATCTCACACTCATTGAGTGATCTTCATAGGTCATAAAAGGCCTAAAGAAAGATTCCTTTGCCTCCCTTTTTCATTTCAAAATACATAGGAATTAAAACTAAAGTTGGAAAGTAAGCACCCCCAAGTGTGCACATCTTTTCTTTGTTTTTCCTTTTAAGTTATTTCAATCAAGCACATACAAGTAACTAGGTGGAGTAAAATCACCCATACATGTGCACATATTCATTGTTTATTTCCAAATACAACACTAGGAAGTTTAAAGGTTTGGAAGGACCACAATTGTCCCCATATTTTCACGATCTACGAAAGTTTGATTTTTTGAAAAAAAACAGTTAGGGAGTTAAAGGTTGTAAAGGACCCCATATGTCCATATCTTGACTATCTAGGACTATATTCATTTTCCAGCAGTTCACAATTTTGCAAGGTTTCAAATAACATTTAGAGCTTAGTAAGGGAAAATCAACGGGCCCCATGACATCCACATGTTGCAATTTTTCTCATAAAAATATTTTTGCACCTTTCACCCTTGCACACATTTTTACTCACACACCAAAGGATTTTCAAAGTACCCTTTCATTGAGTATTCTTTTTCCCCTGCATCCTAAAGAGATCTAGGAGAATCATAAAAACTTAAGAGTTATAAGAAAAATGCTCACTATACCCTTAAGTGAATGGATTGGATTATGACCCCAATCCCAAAATTTTAAAAGCACAACTCTAAAGAATTGACTAAAATCCTCTTTTGCGAGGTCAGAAAACAACATTTTAGTCTGGCTTAGGATTTTGGGGATAGGAATTCAAATAACCCCCCGTTATCATTTTTCATTTGAAACATAACAGTTGATTATTTAAGGTACTTAAAATCCTCCACCTCAAGTGTGATACACCAAGGCAGGGAGAATCTACCTATGAAGGGGAAAAGGCTTAGGTTTTGTTGTTATTATGAGCTTTATTGAGCCACCCAGCTCTTGTGAGGTTTCCCAGCCCATGACCGCTTTTTTAGGCTGAGAGTCCCCTTCCCACACTTGAAGGAGGTGGCCTTATGGCCAAACGATAGGATTTATACATAGGTGTTGGTTCTGGGTTGTAATTGTACCTAGGTTAGATTTTGAATGGCTATTGGGAAATGTCTCCAATTCCTTCAGGACATGCACCCTTTACCCCTCATTATAAATTATATTTTCATACCTTCACTAGCCTTTCATCTAGTGGTTTCATGCTCCATTGACAAAAGCTATTGGAAGTTCTAGTGACTTTAAGAGGAAGGATTCTATGTCTTTAGGACACACTTTTTAAAATTATTTTCACTCCCACATTGAAAAAATCCCATCACACCCAAAATTTTTACTTAAAGATGATATAAGTATATTTCATCCATTAACACTTACCATATTTATCTTTGTTCTTTGTTAAAGTAGGCCATATTTATTTCAAAAGATCAAATTAGTTGTCACTTACTCACAAATGACACACACATTTGTGAGTCTAGAATCATAGGGGACCCATTTTTTCCCCACCAATTTAGATGCCTACTAGGCCTCCCACTAGTGTTGGGAAGTATCCCTAGTCTTATTTCTTCACCTATTCGACTTTCCCACTCACCTCTGAGTGCATCGATACTTTGTTCAACCTTTCTAGGTGAAAATTCCCAAAACAACCCTTCCAATAGTTGCTTCGCATTAGTAACCACAATGGTAGGAACAAAAAACCCATCAAGTAGCCCTTCCTCAACCACAATGGCAGGAACACGAAACCTACCATACATGGCTTCATTGAATCTTCCAAATTTAATGAAGCTCACCAATGATCCCATATTACATGATGCCACTTGGAAACCCATATTGTCCAAGCTCCCCTCAGTCATTCCCAAGTTTGAAAGGAAGTCAAGTGAAGATCTAACCAACCATGTCACGACCTTCCATATTTGGTGCTCATCCAAAAACATCACCAATGATTCAATTTGGATAATACTATTTCAAAAAACTTTGACTAATCCATACACCTCCATATGGAACTAGTCAATACAATAACTCTTACATAGCATCACCTTTCTACCATCCCATAATGGGAATTCCATATGTACTCAATATCCCATTACCCATCTCCTATCCTCTAATGGATGGGGGGCACAACACTACCCATCTCGTGAATCCCTTACCCCCGCCAGGTATGCCAATTCCCTTGCATATGCATGGACCTTCTTGCAAACCCTATTGTAGTGAAGGAACATCAATGTCAAACAACCCGTATGGGACTCCACAACTAAACAACCCATACTGTTAGAAAAAAAGGATCGTAGAGCAATAAAATACAACAAATGCAGAAATAAAACACAAAAGATACACAATAAAATAGAGACATAGATATACGTGGTTCACCCAGTGTGGGCTATGTGCACTAGAGAAATTTATAGGTCCTTCCTTTTTATCATCCAACAAAATGAAGGGATACAACCTACAACACACCCATTGTAACTTCCTCTTATCTCTCTCACAATATCCTCTCTCAGAATACAATATTCGCAATAATACACAACCACAATACAATTCCCTCATAAAATAAGGTTTCCTTCTAGGGAAAAAAACCCTAACATAATCTCTACCGTCAGATCTGTGACTTAATGATGAACAATCAAGATTGACTATGAAATTACAATTTACATTTACAAGGAAATTTTTCCTTCAGGGGATTCATCCCCTCGGACCTCGTAGGGAGGGAAAGCCCCCCCTGCAACCCCCTCACATGGAGGGGTGTACAATCTTCTAGGGTGTATAGTCTTCATGGGGTATAAAAACAGCTGAAAACAAAGACCTCTAAATCAGGAAGATAATTCAGCTCCAGAACCAACACATACTACCCATTCCCTAGTTCTCCACCACCCAATGCTACACCACCATATGACTAACAACTAGTTGGTGTAAATTTTGCCTAATATTCACTAGGACAACATGTTCAAGAATTTGAACAACTAAACATGGTCAACTCCACCACCTAGAAAAAAAATTTGAAGAAGAAGGATAATAATAAACCTAATGCCAACCAGGGATAGGGGGGTGACCCCTAGTAGAAAACTACTCAAACAGAAGGAAATCCTAATGATGGTAATAAAAACCATAACACTTGCAACAATAACAACCAAAAATAATAGGGGAAGAACAATAACCTTCAAACCAACTTCCCCTATGCATTACATGGCAAGTATGGAAATTATACTCACCACTTCCCCCAAATCACATATTTCAAAGGGATGTAGGAATCTCTGACCACTCAAGGGCCATCATCCCCTTAGAGTACCCCATCAACTCAATAGAAATTTCCCTCAACCTCTTCCACCAGTAATTTGACACAATCCCTTCCCTTAACAAGGAGTTGTGGCTATGAAATAAGAGATAAGGTGCCCCACTCAACCAATGGGACATTACCCAAGCCCAAGTCAAGCTCAACCCGACAATGCTTCTAGCTGTAGCATTCTTATGAACACTATAGATATCCATATACAAAACTACAACCATCATTATGGTATGCCACTTGGATTACCTCCGAACACATCAGATGCCACCCAATCACCAAATAGTACACCTTTGATGATCCCACGTCCTAGTGGTGAACCTACTCCAAGATTAACAAAGGCGCCTGTACGACGTACCTCTCATAACCCACATGCACATGAAACTAACATCTATAGTATGATAGGTGAACTGGATTAGTATTATGTAGCCATGTCCATACTCAAGGTCTTGCAAACATGTCCTTCACAAGGGAAATTTTTTCTATCAACATGGCGGGTAATTGACCCTTTCGACTCATGCCTCACTACATTAAATTTGGATAACTCAGAACCTCGAATCCCCTCCTTGGTCACTTTCCAAATCCCTATCATAGTTAGGAACATCACCATTCACAGATGCATCATTGATGAGGGAGCATCCACATGCATTATGTCCAAAAGTGTTTGGTAGAAGTTATGCCCCCCAAATCTAACCTTTTTTTCTTTCACCCTTTTGGCCTATGATGGCTGCACATCCCAATCTGAAGGTAATTTTCAAAATTTTCCCATAGATATAGTGGGAAAAATGGTCTTGATTGACATTGAGGTCATCAAAACCCCCTTGGACTACAACATACTTGTTAGACATAGCTATAAGTATGTGATGAAGGCGATCACGTTGTTTGTGTTTTGCACCATGATATTCCCTCACAATGGGAAATTCATCACAATTGACCAATTAACACATTACCAACCTTGCCCCATTGCAAATTTGGATAACATACCTCCCCTCATTGGGGCATAGCCAAAAATTTTGTGTTTTGTGGAAATGGGTTTAGGGATCTTTCAAGACCCCTCACTCCTTGGTACATACCAGAGTGAACCACCATGCATACCACCCTCGAAATTTACCCAAATGTGCACTATCACTTATTTTATGGTAGAACCATCTTCCCTATCTACCCCAAATATGCCACCCATGAATGACCAACCCACGTCTTCACAAGCCATTCCTCAATCCCTAACCCAGATCCCATTCCTCTACCCACCACCAAGGGTTACAATGTAATAGGTAGCAACTAAAATCACATTTCCCAACATGGTGCTAGCAATAGCTGGTTGGTATCTTGACACACCATCTATGGTACCGATACCTTCACTTCCACCTCAAATAGCTACATTACCTATACAAACCCCAATTAACCCATTATTACCACAACTTGGTTACATAGCTAGGGGAAAAAAGAAAAAGTTTGGGGGAAATACTCAGACCACTCCTTGAGTACAAACCCCTTACACTCTCTCTACAAAGCACTAGGTCAGCCCAAAAACATGTGTCCCACTCTTCCAAAGTTAAGGAACCTCATCTATCTATCGAGAGCATCACCATTGGTTCCTACCCTGCCAATAGGAACATTCGTAGACCTATTGATTAAGTTTCCTTGATCAAGTTCTATGTGCTTTGGTAGTACCTAGTGTATTTTGTACATGATCTATACCTAACCATTTTTCACAAATGAAGGTTGCGGGAAGGCCTTCCCTATCCCTAAAGATCCACAATCTTCCATACTTATTCATTTTTTCATTTCACGTGATCTCTCTTTACCCTTTACTTGCATTAATTTCCTTGCATATTCCATACTTAGTCATTTTATTTGTTTGTAGGAATCTTGTTACGGGGCAGAGGTCATTGCTAAAATCCTTACAACTCACAACCCGCAATTCCACATCCTGCAAAATGAACCCACATTTTTGTGACCCAAAAAATGCACCCACATTTGCACTTGTTTATTTTACATATGTGGATGTGGGAGACCCCTTTCATCCCATCCCTTCACATCCTTCATCCTGCAACCTTAACTTCTACATCCTCCAAAATGACCTTTGCATCACTCATAAGGAACCTTTATAATTAGCCTATTTTCATGAATCTTGACACGTAAGCATCATTTCCGAGAACATTTATAATTGAATTGCCACATCAACTGTCACACATTTGGATTAATACTGTTATTTATGTGACATGATTTTTGTAAAATATTCACTATAAATTCAAATCCAAGCAGTAATTAACATTAATGAGTTGAATGTCCTAGCATATGATATTATGGTAATTTGTGGTGAATTTAGAAATGTTTCTTAGTATAAGAGATAATACTAGCATATATTCACTAAATTAATCTAAACAAATCATGTTGAATAAGATAAAAGAGATATATTGTGGAGATACAATTAACACTCTTGGGCGTGAAAACAATGAGTTTTAGCGATTTGAAGCTTACAAGTGGTATTCAGGACTCTCACCCAAGGAAATAAGCTCGAAAAAAGTTTGGACTTTCGGGATAACACATGATAGATGTATGCATGAGATTTTAGACTTCAAAGAGTTGATTCTATGGTGTGCATACAAGTTCAACACTGAGCAAAGGATAAATCAGTTGGAAGAAAAGACATCGATATCTCTCACGCCGACTATTTTTAGGAAAATGCCATGACTTCCAACACCTAATAAGATTCTCAAAGGTTATGAAGTGGATAACTTTATGAAATCCCATGATGGAGGAACATACCTTTTAAAGGGCCTTCTCGCAGAGTCAATCAATGATTTTTGAGGTTCTTATCAGATTGAGGTATCCTCACTCAAATACCCATACAAGGAATTCACATGGTTATTTGCTAGGATTATTGGTCAGGAGTCTACAAATGTTGTTTTGAAGTATGTTCTTTGTGTTTTACATTAATCTATCCATGAAAATTCCATCTTTGATTGGGCATGTGTTATTTTAAATGAAGTTTCTTTTCAACTGAGAAATTTCTGCAAAACAAATAAGTTTTATACGACTTCTTATTTGATTTATTCTATAGTCTACTATCATGTATTTGAAGACTTACCTCAATCAATAACTGTGAATTATAATAAGGACCCAATACAATTCTGGTATACAACACTCTAGAGGCATAAGGCCCCTTACCAATTTTACCAAGTGCAAGGTGATTTTCTACCCATGGTTCTTCAACACAAATATTGTGAAAAGAAGCTATAACTTTTCTTGATGGAAAAGGAGTTTTTGAAATTTGTGATGAATTCAGTTATATCATATTATATGGGTTTCAAGGAAAACCCTTTATACTCCCTTACTATGTTTGTGACAAATTCTTTATAGTTGAGCTACGGAGACACTACAGATCTCCGACTCACTTTTTCAATGAAAAAAGGAAAAGGTAGTTCATTTCATAACCTATAAAAGTTGGAGAGATTACCATTAAAAGTATATCTCATTTGGACGAACTTGATATTTATTTTGATTCCTTTAAAATGAGATAAATCCAAAAATTTGAGGGTTTGACCCTGATGGTCTATTTACAACTCACATGTTTTCCATTGGTTATGGCACATCTCTTATTAAGTTAGTACAACTAGATGAAGGAGGAGGGGATAGCCAAAAGCCTCAAGAAAATTTCCCTAAATATCACCAATCATCCCTACAATATGACGTTGACACTCTGGTCAGTACCAATGATCCATATAGACAGAGAGGGTTAACTACAACAAGTAGCAACCTGGGCTCACCCCATATTCCTCAGAAAATTTATTCAATAACTCGGAGAAAAAATCAAGGAAACCCTTGCTGAAATTTTTGGTGATGGAGGATATAAGGACCCCCCCCTAAAAAAGATACTGAAAAATAACATATAGTCTCAGGAAGTACAAAAATATAGAGGGAGTCTATTGAAAAGTAGAATCAAGAGTTTGAAGAGTGTGAAGTTAGTTCTCAAGAAACAGAGTTCGTTGCTATAGTTGGAGTGCCCGATTATGTGATTGAGAATAGAATAGTAGCTAAAGAATTGGTTTGTGAAGAGCCAATAGTTTTCAAAGAAGAACCAGTTACCTTTCATCATGCTGTATTCAACCCAAGTTCCATTAAATTGCAAATTGAAAAGGTCAATATGAAGAATAAAAATTTTACAGAAAAATGGAAATTTGAAATTGATATAATAGGAGTGAAACCTTCTAAAATTTTAGAATTTCATCAAGCTAGAGGGGATTCCCTGAAATATTCAATTAGTGAACATGAGAAAGAGAAATCAATATTGAACAAAGGAACAAAAGAATTAGAAGATGCTATGTTTCCTAGACCCTTGTTTTTTGAACACATATATATTATTAGATTGTTTTATATTTTAGAGGACACACCATAATCATGTTCAAGACTAAAATGGGATTCAATTTTATTGAAAACCATTAGAAAATGTGTTGGATATAATATAAACAAAAGGGTTTATTTAATCCTTGATGATTGGTAATTGGCTACTAGTTCAACTTGTATCTCTACAAGGATTTTAAATCTTAAAGAATATCTACCAAAGGATTTAAAAAATGATGAACATTTCTACAAGGAATTTGTCTGTGATTTTAGTGCTAGCATATCAAGCATGAATGATATCCACTAGAGACAAAAACATATTCCATCAAAGGTATGACTTAAGAAAATAATGCATGCTGGTGAAGGAGAATCAAGTGTTTGATGTAAATGATTATTGAGTGTGATGTTATCAATTCAAAAAGAAGTGACCTATTTTTCAAGCTTGTTGGTGTAACTAAGGAATTGGAGGGTTCACATTTAATAATGGACTCTATATTTCTTACAAAAAATCAATTGTAATAACAGATAGAAGCTCTTAAAATTTCATGGGCCAATGAGTTTAATAACCCAACTGAATTCTCACAAGAGGAAGCTGAAAAGTGGTTGGTCCACTATGTAAACAAGAATGAAGATCAAGCATATATAATTCATTAGTTAGGTTTTGAATTACAAGATATCAAATATGAGTTGTTCGATCTCAAAATCAAGCACGGGCCAATTGTTTCCCCCATACAGTAGTATATTGAGAAATGGTTAAGAAATGCATTGGTCAGAATAACTGACCCTGATTCTCAAGAAGCAGTTACAACCATTAGGGCACCTCCAATAAAGCAACATATAAAGGAAGATTCAACAACCAAATATAGAGTGTTTTTGTTTTCCATCATAGTGAGTCAAGTAACCATTTGATTAAGCTTTTACCTTCTTTATTTCCTCTTGGTTAGGAGTCATCCAACCTTTCTATTTCAAGGTCTATGAATATCAAAGAAGGGATAATTTTAAGGATAGAAATTTATATTAAAATTTAGAAACATGGGGTAATCTTAATAGTCGTTAATATGAAAAATGTAAAATGTTTGGCGATAGGTTTGTAAAAATATTTAAATTTATAAGGATTTTATATAGTTTCTATAATTTTTTGGTATTTTTTGAGGTAAAATAATTCATTCTATGGAATTTGGGCAAATCGTTTTAAGAAAAAATGGAAATTAGTGAATCTTTTTTGGGAAAAACCATGGAAAATTATCCCATTGGCGAAATTTAGCCCCTAAAATCATCTATGTATCAAAGGTTGATTCCTAACAATTCTTTTCTCTTTTCTTCTAGGTGTTTTAATCTATTTATGGTCCATGGGAGCATCCTAGTCCTCTATGATGAATGCATTTTGTTTTCTGAATATTATAAACACTTTTCAAACATTTGTATATTTTTGAGGTTCCCAGAGAACTATTCAAGGCACATGTCTAGCAATTTCTCAAACTTTGAGTTTTACGCATGAGATTTCAAGTGTGTATATATCAAAATATATTTGAGTTTTAAATCAAATATCATGTTAAGTTCTCTGCATATGTGGTGCTTAGTTCTTATCTTTCCAAATGATATGTGCTTCTCTACTTTATGCTATGATGGAAGATGAAAGGAAGATGGAATATTTCTTTGAACCCAAATTGTGAAGCATGACAATGGATGAACATGAGAAGAGGTTCTTTGAGTTTCTAAAGTATGTGGGATTCATAAAGGATGAGAAGGTAAAAATCCAAAGGTTGCTAAGTGGTTTACCTTCCTTATACAATGGAAATATACACTATTATAACCCAATGACTTTGGAGGAGGCCAAGAAGAGAAAATAATTTTTATGAGCAGAGCAGAGGGAGGTCAATCTTCTAAAAATATTGGAATGACAAGATGAAAGGAAAGAGGGATTAAAGGTAGAAAGATTTTAAGCCACCATTTTTCAAGAACAAATCCCAAGCAAATCAACAAGTACAATCAAACCAAAATGAGCCCAAGATGGCATATTCATTTGGGAGAACATCAAGGAAACAACATGTACAATGTTGGTGATGTGAGGGAAATAACTTATGTAGGGATTTCCCTCACAAAGGAGAAAGGGTGAAGACTATCCACAACATTCAGGAGGTTGAAATGGTTGAATACGTGGGAGGAAACATGCCAAGGATTTATGTAGCCTTGGAAAGCAAGCAAGAAGAATCCATAGCAACTAGCCCACATCCCATAGTAATTTTAATTGATTATGGAGCTACCCATAGTTATGTAAACTCTAACATTGTTGAAATATTTCACTTACAAAGGAGTAGGAATAATAAATCTTGGTTAGTTCAGTTAGCTACAAGGGCTAAGAGAAAAATTAGTGAGTTGGTTAAGGATTGTCCAATAGACATGAATGGATTCAACACAAAGGTAGATGTGAACATCATATCATGTTGTCCTATATTGTTACAACAATACAATCACTTGTTTTGACGAGGTAGGACAACATGAAAAAGTTCGAGGCATTCCAAGAGCTGTAGCTATTAGAGAAATTTCGGCCATGCAGCTCAAAAAGAGTTTCAGGAAGGGATGCTAGATTTTTACAGCCCATATGGAAGAGGAAAGAAAATATAAAGTGGAAAACAGTGAAGACCATATAGTCTTGAGGCATTTTGAATATTGTTTTGGGGAAATCCCAGGACTACCACCTAATAGAGACATTGATTTCTCTATTGATTTGGTGCCAGGAGCCACCATAATGTCCAAGACACCTTATAGAATGGGAAAACCATAATTGAAGGAGTTTCATATGCATATTGAAGAATTGTTAAAGAAGGGCTATATATGCCCAAGTGTGTCACCTTGAGGTGCCCCAATTATTGTTTTTTGAAGAAAGATGGAACCTTAAGGCTGTGTATTGATTTTTGATTGCTGAATAAGGTCACCATAAAGAACAAATACCTTTTTCCAAGGATTGATGATCTATTCTGTCAATTGAAAGGTGAAATAATTTTTTCCAATATTGAATTGAGGTCAAGTTATCATCAAGTGAGGATAAAGGAATAAGATATCAACATGACAACGTTCAGAACAAGATACATGCATTATGAATTTATGGTAGTTCCATTTGGGTTATCAAATTCCCTAGTCATTTTCATGTTCTTGATGAAAAGAGTGTTCAGGTAGTACCTAGACAAGTTTTTGATTGTGCTCTTAAATGATATACTCATCTACTAAAAAATGGAAGAGGAAACTGAGAAACACATAAGAATGGTGCAAAAATGTTTAAGAGAGCACATGTTGTATTCCAAGCTAAGAAAGTGTATCTTTTATCAAAAGAAGATTCACTACTTGGGGAATATTATTTCAACCGATGGGATACAATTTAATCCTAAGAATATAGAGGCCATTAGAGGGTGGCCAATGCCAATAAATATGATAAAGTTCAGATCATTCATTGGTCTTGTCAGGTATTACCTAAGATTCATAAACGATTCTCAACTATTGCAAGCCCAATCACCTCTTTGCAAAAGAAGGGAGAGAAATTTGAATTACTTCCGAGCGTGAAGAGAGATTTTAGCAACTGAAAGACATTTTGACAAGTGATCCCATCTTAAATATTATAGATCCAGATGAATATTTTTTGGTGTGCATTGATGCATGTAAGGAAGGGCTTGTCAGAGACCTCACTCAAAAGGATCATATTTTGTGCTATGAGTCTTGAAAATTAAAATAGCATGAGAGGAGTTATGCTACAAATGACTTGGAATTAACATCCATTGTTCATGAGCTGATAATGTGGAGCCATTGCCTCATGGGGAGAATATTTAAACTAAGGATAGACCACTGTGGTCTAAAACATTTGTTTGGACAACCCACACTAAATGTCAAACAAACTAGATGGCTCAAATTTCTTAGTGAATTTGAATTTGAAATTAAACATATCAAAGGATAAGAAAACTAGGTGGATGATGCACTAAAAACAATGTCACATGAAATGAATCCTGCATCCATCAACATGTATAGATCCAATTTAAAATACATATTTTTAGAGGCTACAAATTCATATCAACACTGTTTGAAAATAAAAGAAACATTACAACGAGGTAATTTTCAACATAAATTTAAAGATTATGAGCTAAAAGAGGATGGAATCCTCATGTACAAAGGTAAGGTATATGTGACAAATTCCAGAGAGTTGAAAAATACAGTACTGAGATAAATGCACAATGTGCCATATGTAAGGCACTTGGGATACCATAAATCAATTGCAGCTGTAAGAAGACAATACTTTTGACGTGGAAGAAAGAAGTGGTTTATTATATATCCAAGTGTCAAGAGTGCCAAAAGGTGAAGACTAGACATAGACATCTAGCTAAGCTATTAAAGCCATTGTCCATTCCAAAATGGAAGTGGGAAGTAGTTATAATGGATTTTATTGCAAAGTTTCCAAGAACAATAAAGCAACATGATTCCATCATGGTAGTGGTGGAAAAATTGACTAAGGATGCACACTTTATCATAGTAAAATATACACACAAGGAAAAACATATTGCAGAGATATACATGAAAGAAGTTGCCAGGCTACATGGGGCACCTAAGGCAATAGTTTCAGACATAGATCCAAAGTTTACATCCAATTTTTGGAAAGTTTTGTTCAAATGCTTTGGGAAAAATTTAGATCTCGGTATATCATATCACCCAGAGCCTGATGGGAAAATAAAGAGGAGCAACATAATAATTGAAGACATGCTCATAATGTATGTGATGAAACAACCATCAAAGTGGGAGGATTATATCCAATTAGTGGAATTTTATTACAATAATGGATATCAAGCCTCATTAAAAATGATCCCATTTGAAGAATTGTATGGCA
>ML779695.1:760300-787334 GCA_009831015.1 Picea engelmannii | reverse complement strand
TCATAAAAGGCCTAAAGAAAGATTCCTTTGCCTCCCTTTTTCATTTCAAAATACATAGGAATTAAAACTAAAGTTGGAAAGTAAGCACCCCCAAGTGTGCACATCTTTTCTTTGTTTTTCCTTTTAAGTTATTTCAATCAAGCACATACAAGTAACTAGGTGGAGTAAAATCACCCATACATGTGCACATATTCATTGTTTATTTCCAAATACAACACTAGGAAGTTTAAAGGTTTGGAAGGACCACAATTGTCCCCATATTTTCACGATCTACGAAAGTTTGATTTTTTGAAAAAAAACAGTTAGGGAGTTAAAGGTTGTAAAGGACCCCATATGTCCATATCTTGACTATCTAGGACTATATTCATTTTCCAGCAGTTCACAATTTTGCAAGGTTTCAAATAACATTTAGAGCTTAGTAAGGGAAAATCAACGGGCCCCATGACATCCACATGTTGCAATTTTTCTCATAAAAATATTTTTGCACCTTTCACCCTTGCACACATTTTTACTCACACACCAAAGGATTTTCAAAGTACCCTTTCATTGAGTATTCTTTTTCCCCTGCATCCTAAAGAGATCTAGGAGAATCATAAAAACTTAAGAGTTATAAGAAAAATGCTCACTATACCCTTAAGTGAATGGATTGGATTATGACCCCAATCCCAAAATTTTAAAAGCACAACTCTAAAGAATTGACTAAAATCCTCTTTTGCGAGGTCAGAAAACAACATTTTAGTCTGGCTTAGGATTTTGGGGATAGGAATTCAAATAACCCCCCGTTATCATTTTTCATTTGAAACATAACAGTTGATTATTTAAGGTACTTAAAATCCTCCACCTCAAGTGTGATACACCAAGGCAGGGAGAATCTACCTATGAAGGGGAAAAGGCTTAGGTTTTGTTGTTATTATGAGCTTTATTGAGCCACCCAGCTCTTGTGAGGTTTCCCAGCCCATGACCGCTTTTTTAGGCTGAGAGTCCCCTTCCCACACTTGAAGGAGGTGGCCTTATGGCCAAACGATAGGATTTATACATAGGTGTTGGTTCTGGGTTGTAATTGTACCTAGGTTAGATTTTGAATGGCTATTGGGAAATGTCTCCAATTCCTTCAGGACATGCACCCTTTACCCCTCATTATAAATTATATTTTCATACCTTCACTAGCCTTTCATCTAGTGGTTTCATGCTCCATTGACAAAAGCTATTGGAAGTTCTAGTGACTTTAAGAGGAAGGATTCTATGTCTTTAGGACACACTTTTTAAAATTATTTTCACTCCCACATTGAAAAAATCCCATCACACCCAAAATTTTTACTTAAAGATGATATAAGTATATTTCATCCATTAACACTTACCATATTTATCTTTGTTCTTTGTTAAAGTAGGCCATATTTATTTCAAAAGATCAAATTAGTTGTCACTTACTCACAAATGACACACACATTTGTGAGTCTAGAATCATAGGGGACCCATTTTTTCCCCACCAATTTAGATGCCTACTAGGCCTCCCACTAGTGTTGGGAAGTATCCCTAGTCTTATTTCTTCACCTATTCGACTTTCCCACTCACCTCTGAGTGCATCGATACTTTGTTCAACCTTTCTAGGTGAAAATTCCCAAAACAACCCTTCCAATAGTTGCTTCGCATTAGTAACCACAATGGTAGGAACAAAAAACCCATCAAGTAGCCCTTCCTCAACCACAATGGCAGGAACACGAAACCTACCATACATGGCTTCATTGAATCTTCCAAATTTAATGAAGCTCACCAATGATCCCATATTACATGATGCCACTTGGAAACCCATATTGTCCAAGCTCCCCTCAGTCATTCCCAAGTTTGAAAGGAAGTCAAGTGAAGATCTAACCAACCATGTCACGACCTTCCATATTTGGTGCTCATCCAAAAACATCACCAATGATTCAATTTGGATAATACTATTTCAAAAAACTTTGACTAATCCATACACCTCCATATGGAACTAGTCAATACAATAACTCTTACATAGCATCACCTTTCTACCATCCCATAATGGGAATTCCATATGTACTCAATATCCCATTACCCATCTCCTATCCTCTAATGGATGGGGGGCACAACACTACCCATCTCGTGAATCCCTTACCCCCGCCAGGTATGCCAATTCCCTTGCATATGCATGGACCTTCTTGCAAACCCTATTGTAGTGAAGGAACATCAATGTCAAACAACCCGTATGGGACTCCACAACTAAACAACCCATACTGTTAGAAAAAAAGGATCGTAGAGCAATAAAATACAACAAATGCAGAAATAAAACACAAAAGATACACAATAAAATAGAGACATAGATATACGTGGTTCACCCAGTGTGGGCTATGTGCACTAGAGAAATTTATAGGTCCTTCCTTTTTATCATCCAACAAAATGAAGGGATACAACCTACAACACACCCATTGTAACTTCCTCTTATCTCTCTCACAATATCCTCTCTCAGAATACAATATTCGCAATAATACACAACCACAATACAATTCCCTCATAAAATAAGGTTTCCTTCTAGGGAAAAAAACCCTAACATAATCTCTACCGTCAGATCTGTGACTTAATGATGAACAATCAAGATTGACTATGAAATTACAATTTACATTTACAAGGAAATTTTTCCTTCAGGGGATTCATCCCCTCGGACCTCGTAGGGAGGGAAAGCCCCCCCTGCAACCCCCTCACATGGAGGGGTGTACAATCTTCTAGGGTGTATAGTCTTCATGGGGTATAAAAACAGCTGAAAACAAAGACCTCTAAATCAGGAAGATAATTCAGCTCCAGAACCAACACATACTACCCATTCCCTAGTTCTCCACCACCCAATGCTACACCACCATATGACTAACAACTAGTTGGTGTAAATTTTGCCTAATATTCACTAGGACAACATGTTCAAGAATTTGAACAACTAAACATGGTCAACTCCACCACCTAGAAAAAAAATTTGAAGAAGAAGGATAATAATAAACCTAATGCCAACCAGGGATAGGGGGGTGACCCCTAGTAGAAAACTACTCAAACAGAAGGAAATCCTAATGATGGTAATAAAAACCATAACACTTGCAACAATAACAACCAAAAATAATAGGGGAAGAACAATAACCTTCAAACCAACTTCCCCTATGCATTACATGGCAAGTATGGAAATTATACTCACCACTTCCCCCAAATCACATATTTCAAAGGGATGTAGGAATCTCTGACCACTCAAGGGCCATCATCCCCTTAGAGTACCCCATCAACTCAATAGAAATTTCCCTCAACCTCTTCCACCAGTAATTTGACACAATCCCTTCCCTTAACAAGGAGTTGTGGCTATGAAATAAGAGATAAGGTGCCCCACTCAACCAATGGGACATTACCCAAGCCCAAGTCAAGCTCAACCCGACAATGCTTCTAGCTGTAGCATTCTTATGAACACTATAGATATCCATATACAAAACTACAACCATCATTATGGTATGCCACTTGGATTACCTCCGAACACATCAGATGCCACCCAATCACCAAATAGTACACCTTTGATGATCCCACGTCCTAGTGGTGAACCTACTCCAAGATTAACAAAGGCGCCTGTACGACGTACCTCTCATAACCCACATGCACATGAAACTAACATCTATAGTATGATAGGTGAACTGGATTAGTATTATGTAGCCATGTCCATACTCAAGGTCTTGCAAACATGTCCTTCACAAGGGAAATTTTTTCTATCAACATGGCGGGTAATTGACCCTTTCGACTCATGCCTCACTACATTAAATTTGGATAACTCAGAACCTCGAATCCCCTCCTTGGTCACTTTCCAAATCCCTATCATAGTTAGGAACATCACCATTCACAGATGCATCATTGATGAGGGAGCATCCACATGCATTATGTCCAAAAGTGTTTGGTAGAAGTTATGCCCCCCAAATCTAACCTTTTTTTCTTTCACCCTTTTGGCCTATGATGGCTGCACATCCCAATCTGAAGGTAATTTTCAAAATTTTCCCATAGATATAGTGGGAAAAATGGTCTTGATTGACATTGAGGTCATCAAAACCCCCTTGGACTACAACATACTTGTTAGACATAGCTATAAGTATGTGATGAAGGCGATCACGTTGTTTGTGTTTTGCACCATGATATTCCCTCACAATGGGAAATTCATCACAATTGACCAATTAACACATTACCAACCTTGCCCCATTGCAAATTTGGATAACATACCTCCCCTCATTGGGGCATAGCCAAAAATTTTGTGTTTTGTGGAAATGGGTTTAGGGATCTTTCAAGACCCCTCACTCCTTGGTACATACCAGAGTGAACCACCATGCATACCACCCTCGAAATTTACCCAAATGTGCACTATCACTTATTTTATGGTAGAACCATCTTCCCTATCTACCCCAAATATGCCACCCATGAATGACCAACCCACGTCTTCACAAGCCATTCCTCAATCCCTAACCCAGATCCCATTCCTCTACCCACCACCAAGGGTTACAATGTAATAGGTAGCAACTAAAATCACATTTCCCAACATGGTGCTAGCAATAGCTGGTTGGTATCTTGACACACCATCTATGGTACCGATACCTTCACTTCCACCTCAAATAGCTACATTACCTATACAAACCCCAATTAACCCATTATTACCACAACTTGGTTACATAGCTAGGGGAAAAAAGAAAAAGTTTGGGGGAAATACTCAGACCACTCCTTGAGTACAAACCCCTTACACTCTCTCTACAAAGCACTAGGTCAGCCCAAAAACATGTGTCCCACTCTTCCAAAGTTAAGGAACCTCATCTATCTATCGAGAGCATCACCATTGGTTCCTACCCTGCCAATAGGAACATTCGTAGACCTATTGATTAAGTTTCCTTGATCAAGTTCTATGTGCTTTGGTAGTACCTAGTGTATTTTGTACATGATCTATACCTAACCATTTTTCACAAATGAAGGTTGCGGGAAGGCCTTCCCTATCCCTAAAGATCCACAATCTTCCATACTTATTCATTTTTTCATTTCACGTGATCTCTCTTTACCCTTTACTTGCATTAATTTCCTTGCATATTCCATACTTAGTCATTTTATTTGTTTGTAGGAATCTTGTTACGGGGCAGAGGTCATTGCTAAAATCCTTACAACTCACAACCCGCAATTCCACATCCTGCAAAATGAACCCACATTTTTGTGACCCAAAAAATGCACCCACATTTGCACTTGTTTATTTTACATATGTGGATGTGGGAGACCCCTTTCATCCCATCCCTTCACATCCTTCATCCTGCAACCTTAACTTCTACATCCTCCAAAATGACCTTTGCATCACTCATAAGGAACCTTTATAATTAGCCTATTTTCATGAATCTTGACACGTAAGCATCATTTCCGAGAACATTTATAATTGAATTGCCACATCAACTGTCACACATTTGGATTAATACTGTTATTTATGTGACATGATTTTTGTAAAATATTCACTATAAATTCAAATCCAAGCAGTAATTAACATTAATGAGTTGAATGTCCTAGCATATGATATTATGGTAATTTGTGGTGAATTTAGAAATGTTTCTTAGTATAAGAGATAATACTAGCATATATTCACTAAATTAATCTAAACAAATCATGTTGAATAAGATAAAAGAGATATATTGTGGAGATACAATTAACACTCTTGGGCGTGAAAACAATGAGTTTTAGCGATTTGAAGCTTACAAGTGGTATTCAGGACTCTCACCCAAGGAAATAAGCTCGAAAAAAGTTTGGACTTTCGGGATAACACATGATAGATGTATGCATGAGATTTTAGACTTCAAAGAGTTGATTCTATGGTGTGCATACAAGTTCAACACTGAGCAAAGGATAAATCAGTTGGAAGAAAAGACATCGATATCTCTCACGCCGACTATTTTTAGGAAAATGCCATGACTTCCAACACCTAATAAGATTCTCAAAGGTTATGAAGTGGATAACTTTATGAAATCCCATGATGGAGGAACATACCTTTTAAAGGGCCTTCTCGCAGAGTCAATCAATGATTTTTGAGGTTCTTATCAGATTGAGGTATCCTCACTCAAATACCCATACAAGGAATTCACATGGTTATTTGCTAGGATTATTGGTCAGGAGTCTACAAATGTTGTTTTGAAGTATGTTCTTTGTGTTTTACATTAATCTATCCATGAAAATTCCATCTTTGATTGGGCATGTGTTATTTTAAATGAAGTTTCTTTTCAACTGAGAAATTTCTGCAAAACAAATAAGTTTTATACGACTTCTTATTTGATTTATTCTATAGTCTACTATCATGTATTTGAAGACTTACCTCAATCAATAACTGTGAATTATAATAAGGACCCAATACAATTCTGGTATACAACACTCTAGAGGCATAAGGCCCCTTACCAATTTTACCAAGTGCAAGGTGATTTTCTACCCATGGTTCTTCAACACAAATATTGTGAAAAGAAGCTATAACTTTTCTTGATGGAAAAGGAGTTTTTGAAATTTGTGATGAATTCAGTTATATCATATTATATGGGTTTCAAGGAAAACCCTTTATACTCCCTTACTATGTTTGTGACAAATTCTTTATAGTTGAGCTACGGAGACACTACAGATCTCCGACTCACTTTTTCAATGAAAAAAGGAAAAGGTAGTTCATTTCATAACCTATAAAAGTTGGAGAGATTACCATTAAAAGTATATCTCATTTGGACGAACTTGATATTTATTTTGATTCCTTTAAAATGAGATAAATCCAAAAATTTGAGGGTTTGACCCTGATGGTCTATTTACAACTCACATGTTTTCCATTGGTTATGGCACATCTCTTATTAAGTTAGTACAACTAGATGAAGGAGGAGGGGATAGCCAAAAGCCTCAAGAAAATTTCCCTAAATATCACCAATCATCCCTACAATATGACGTTGACACTCTGGTCAGTACCAATGATCCATATAGACAGAGAGGGTTAACTACAACAAGTAGCAACCTGGGCTCACCCCATATTCCTCAGAAAATTTATTCAATAACTCGGAGAAAAAATCAAGGAAACCCTTGCTGAAATTTTTGGTGATGGAGGATATAAGGACCCCCCCCTAAAAAAGATACTGAAAAATAACATATAGTCTCAGGAAGTACAAAAATATAGAGGGAGTCTATTGAAAAGTAGAATCAAGAGTTTGAAGAGTGTGAAGTTAGTTCTCAAGAAACAGAGTTCGTTGCTATAGTTGGAGTGCCCGATTATGTGATTGAGAATAGAATAGTAGCTAAAGAATTGGTTTGTGAAGAGCCAATAGTTTTCAAAGAAGAACCAGTTACCTTTCATCATGCTGTATTCAACCCAAGTTCCATTAAATTGCAAATTGAAAAGGTCAATATGAAGAATAAAAATTTTACAGAAAAATGGAAATTTGAAATTGATATAATAGGAGTGAAACCTTCTAAAATTTTAGAATTTCATCAAGCTAGAGGGGATTCCCTGAAATATTCAATTAGTGAACATGAGAAAGAGAAATCAATATTGAACAAAGGAACAAAAGAATTAGAAGATGCTATGTTTCCTAGACCCTTGTTTTTTGAACACATATATATTATTAGATTGTTTTATATTTTAGAGGACACACCATAATCATGTTCAAGACTAAAATGGGATTCAATTTTATTGAAAACCATTAGAAAATGTGTTGGATATAATATAAACAAAAGGGTTTATTTAATCCTTGATGATTGGTAATTGGCTACTAGTTCAACTTGTATCTCTACAAGGATTTTAAATCTTAAAGAATATCTACCAAAGGATTTAAAAAATGATGAACATTTCTACAAGGAATTTGTCTGTGATTTTAGTGCTAGCATATCAAGCATGAATGATATCCACTAGAGACAAAAACATATTCCATCAAAGGTATGACTTAAGAAAATAATGCATGCTGGTGAAGGAGAATCAAGTGTTTGATGTAAATGATTATTGAGTGTGATGTTATCAATTCAAAAAGAAGTGACCTATTTTTCAAGCTTGTTGGTGTAACTAAGGAATTGGAGGGTTCACATTTAATAATGGACTCTATATTTCTTACAAAAAATCAATTGTAATAACAGATAGAAGCTCTTAAAATTTCATGGGCCAATGAGTTTAATAACCCAACTGAATTCTCACAAGAGGAAGCTGAAAAGTGGTTGGTCCACTATGTAAACAAGAATGAAGATCAAGCATATATAATTCATTAGTTAGGTTTTGAATTACAAGATATCAAATATGAGTTGTTCGATCTCAAAATCAAGCACGGGCCAATTGTTTCCCCCATACAGTAGTATATTGAGAAATGGTTAAGAAATGCATTGGTCAGAATAACTGACCCTGATTCTCAAGAAGCAGTTACAACCATTAGGGCACCTCCAATAAAGCAACATATAAAGGAAGATTCAACAACCAAATATAGAGTGTTTTTGTTTTCCATCATAGTGAGTCAAGTAACCATTTGATTAAGCTTTTACCTTCTTTATTTCCTCTTGGTTAGGAGTCATCCAACCTTTCTATTTCAAGGTCTATGAATATCAAAGAAGGGATAATTTTAAGGATAGAAATTTATATTAAAATTTAGAAACATGGGGTAATCTTAATAGTCGTTAATATGAAAAATGTAAAATGTTTGGCGATAGGTTTGTAAAAATATTTAAATTTATAAGGATTTTATATAGTTTCTATAATTTTTTGGTATTTTTTGAGGTAAAATAATTCATTCTATGGAATTTGGGCAAATCGTTTTAAGAAAAAATGGAAATTAGTGAATCTTTTTTGGGAAAAACCATGGAAAATTATCCCATTGGCGAAATTTAGCCCCTAAAATCATCTATGTATCAAAGGTTGATTCCTAACAATTCTTTTCTCTTTTCTTCTAGGTGTTTTAATCTATTTATGGTCCATGGGAGCATCCTAGTCCTCTATGATGAATGCATTTTGTTTTCTGAATATTATAAACACTTTTCAAACATTTGTATATTTTTGAGGTTCCCAGAGAACTATTCAAGGCACATGTCTAGCAATTTCTCAAACTTTGAGTTTTACGCATGAGATTTCAAGTGTGTATATATCAAAATATATTTGAGTTTTAAATCAAATATCATGTTAAGTTCTCTGCATATGTGGTGCTTAGTTCTTATCTTTCCAAATGATATGTGCTTCTCTACTTTATGCTATGATGGAAGATGAAAGGAAGATGGAATATTTCTTTGAACCCAAATTGTGAAGCATGACAATGGATGAACATGAGAAGAGGTTCTTTGAGTTTCTAAAGTATGTGGGATTCATAAAGGATGAGAAGGTAAAAATCCAAAGGTTGCTAAGTGGTTTACCTTCCTTATACAATGGAAATATACACTATTATAACCCAATGACTTTGGAGGAGGCCAAGAAGAGAAAATAATTTTTATGAGCAGAGCAGAGGGAGGTCAATCTTCTAAAAATATTGGAATGACAAGATGAAAGGAAAGAGGGATTAAAGGTAGAAAGATTTTAAGCCACCATTTTTCAAGAACAAATCCCAAGCAAATCAACAAGTACAATCAAACCAAAATGAGCCCAAGATGGCATATTCATTTGGGAGAACATCAAGGAAACAACATGTACAATGTTGGTGATGTGAGGGAAATAACTTATGTAGGGATTTCCCTCACAAAGGAGAAAGGGTGAAGACTATCCACAACATTCAGGAGGTTGAAATGGTTGAATACGTGGGAGGAAACATGCCAAGGATTTATGTAGCCTTGGAAAGCAAGCAAGAAGAATCCATAGCAACTAGCCCACATCCCATAGTAATTTTAATTGATTATGGAGCTACCCATAGTTATGTAAACTCTAACATTGTTGAAATATTTCACTTACAAAGGAGTAGGAATAATAAATCTTGGTTAGTTCAGTTAGCTACAAGGGCTAAGAGAAAAATTAGTGAGTTGGTTAAGGATTGTCCAATAGACATGAATGGATTCAACACAAAGGTAGATGTGAACATCATATCATGTTGTCCTATATTGTTACAACAATACAATCACTTGTTTTGACGAGGTAGGACAACATGAAAAAGTTCGAGGCATTCCAAGAGCTGTAGCTATTAGAGAAATTTCGGCCATGCAGCTCAAAAAGAGTTTCAGGAAGGGATGCTAGATTTTTACAGCCCATATGGAAGAGGAAAGAAAATATAAAGTGGAAAACAGTGAAGACCATATAGTCTTGAGGCATTTTGAATATTGTTTTGGGGAAATCCCAGGACTACCACCTAATAGAGACATTGATTTCTCTATTGATTTGGTGCCAGGAGCCACCATAATGTCCAAGACACCTTATAGAATGGGAAAACCATAATTGAAGGAGTTTCATATGCATATTGAAGAATTGTTAAAGAAGGGCTATATATGCCCAAGTGTGTCACCTTGAGGTGCCCCAATTATTGTTTTTTGAAGAAAGATGGAACCTTAAGGCTGTGTATTGATTTTTGATTGCTGAATAAGGTCACCATAAAGAACAAATACCTTTTTCCAAGGATTGATGATCTATTCTGTCAATTGAAAGGTGAAATAATTTTTTCCAATATTGAATTGAGGTCAAGTTATCATCAAGTGAGGATAAAGGAATAAGATATCAACATGACAACGTTCAGAACAAGATACATGCATTATGAATTTATGGTAGTTCCATTTGGGTTATCAAATTCCCTAGTCATTTTCATGTTCTTGATGAAAAGAGTGTTCAGGTAGTACCTAGACAAGTTTTTGATTGTGCTCTTAAATGATATACTCATCTACTAAAAAATGGAAGAGGAAACTGAGAAACACATAAGAATGGTGCAAAAATGTTTAAGAGAGCACATGTTGTATTCCAAGCTAAGAAAGTGTATCTTTTATCAAAAGAAGATTCACTACTTGGGGAATATTATTTCAACCGATGGGATACAATTTAATCCTAAGAATATAGAGGCCATTAGAGGGTGGCCAATGCCAATAAATATGATAAAGTTCAGATCATTCATTGGTCTTGTCAGGTATTACCTAAGATTCATAAACGATTCTCAACTATTGCAAGCCCAATCACCTCTTTGCAAAAGAAGGGAGAGAAATTTGAATTACTTCCGAGCGTGAAGAGAGATTTTAGCAACTGAAAGACATTTTGACAAGTGATCCCATCTTAAATATTATAGATCCAGATGAATATTTTTTGGTGTGCATTGATGCATGTAAGGAAGGGCTTGTCAGAGACCTCACTCAAAAGGATCATATTTTGTGCTATGAGTCTTGAAAATTAAAATAGCATGAGAGGAGTTATGCTACAAATGACTTGGAATTAACATCCATTGTTCATGAGCTGATAATGTGGAGCCATTGCCTCATGGGGAGAATATTTAAACTAAGGATAGACCACTGTGGTCTAAAACATTTGTTTGGACAACCCACACTAAATGTCAAACAAACTAGATGGCTCAAATTTCTTAGTGAATTTGAATTTGAAATTAAACATATCAAAGGATAAGAAAACTAGGTGGATGATGCACTAAAAACAATGTCACATGAAATGAATCCTGCATCCATCAACATGTATAGATCCAATTTAAAATACATATTTTTAGAGGCTACAAATTCATATCAACACTGTTTGAAAATAAAAGAAACATTACAACGAGGTAATTTTCAACATAAATTTAAAGATTATGAGCTAAAAGAGGATGGAATCCTCATGTACAAAGGTAAGGTATATGTGACAAATTCCAGAGAGTTGAAAAATACAGTACTGAGATAAATGCACAATGTGCCATATGTAAGGCACTTGGGATACCATAAATCAATTGCAGCTGTAAGAAGACAATACTTTTGACGTGGAAGAAAGAAGTGGTTTATTATATATCCAAGTGTCAAGAGTGCCAAAAGGTGAAGACTAGACATAGACATCTAGCTAAGCTATTAAAGCCATTGTCCATTCCAAAATGGAAGTGGGAAGTAGTTATAATGGATTTTATTGCAAAGTTTCCAAGAACAATAAAGCAACATGATTCCATCATGGTAGTGGTGGAAAAATTGACTAAGGATGCACACTTTATCATAGTAAAATATACACACAAGGAAAAACATATTGCAGAGATATACATGAAAGAAGTTGCCAGGCTACATGGGGCACCTAAGGCAATAGTTTCAGACATAGATCCAAAGTTTACATCCAATTTTTGGAAAGTTTTGTTCAAATGCTTTGGGAAAAATTTAGATCTCGGTATATCATATCACCCAGAGCCTGATGGGAAAATAAAGAGGAGCAACATAATAATTGAAGACATGCTCATAATGTATGTGATGAAACAACCATCAAAGTGGGAGGATTATATCCAATTAGTGGAATTTTATTACAATAATGGATATCAAGCCTCATTAAAAATGATCCCATTTGAAGAATTGTATGGCATGAAGTGTAACACGCTAGTGAGATAGAATAAACTAGTAGACAAAGTTGTTATTGGGCCATATTTGTTGAAGGAAATGGAATAGAATATGACAAAGGTCTGACATAATTTAAAGGCTACCTAGGATAGGAAGAAAAGTTATGTCGACAAGAACAAGGTTTTTAGAGATTTCAAATTGGGTGAACATGTATTTATAAAAGTGAAAGTGAAAATAAGTTCACTAAGATTGGGTTGCTGCCCAAAGATGTCAACAAGATATTGTGGGAATTTTGAGATATTAGAAAACATAGGCCTAGTTGCATACATGCTATCATTTCCTACATCCATGATATTTCAAATGTATTTAATGTGTCATTATTAAAGAAATATGTTTCTGACCCTAACTACATAATTGGTTGCATTGTGATCTAGGTGGAACACAAAGGGGTTTTTTAGGTGAAACCAATACTCATCTTGGACTAAAAATTCAAAGTGATTAGGAGTGAAGTTATAGGTATGGTAAAGGTTAAATGGAATTTTTACATTTCTGAATATGCAACATGGGAACATGAAGAAATTATGCAGGACGAATACCCACAAAGTTTTGCCAATTTTGAAGAAATCAGAAGATAAAAAAATGCAAGACTCCATTTTGGGTAGCTAGATTTCTGGAACCACATCTCATATTTCCTAGTCACTTGTGCTAAAATCCCTGGTAAATGAATGATGCAGCTTCATGAATTGAGAGCAGTGAAGGAAGTGCATTACTTGGGTTAGAAAGTTGAGAGGAACATATAATTATGGTTGGAACTGTTGTTGGAGGGTAAACATATTGTAATTTGTTTTTGTTTTGAATATTATGATGTAAATTTGTACATGTATATCGACACAATGTTGTGCACCGAGGAATATGCACTATTGTAGGGGAGGGGGACTTTAACATCTCCACTATAATCCCTGGTTTAATTAATGCATAATGTAGATACAAAATGTGGTTATGGCTAAGAAATGTATATGCAAATTATATTTCTGAATTTTAATCAATAAAATGTGATCCCAATTACTAGGGGATGTGGATAGATATGGGGGATAAGTTTTCCACAAGAGAAGGGAGTGACTAATAGCTCTGGAGTTGGAATAACAATGGAGGGGAAATTTTGGAGAATTTTCAGAGCTATGAAGTCTGGATAATAAATTTTTCATGCTTGTATATGAACCATGTTGTCAGGCCTGAAGAGTGAAATCCTGTGTGAGTTGCATTATAACAACAAGTTATTGCTTTTGTTTTACTAGTAGTTTTCCTAGCTGTGAGTTCCCTTGAGTTCCCAGTAGTGATATTGCTGGATTTCTATGCCAAAAAGACCCTAATAAATGAATGGTACACCCTATGGATTGAGAGCAGTGAAGGGGTGCAGTCCTTGGGTTGGGTAGGTCAAGAGGAAGAGAGTTGGTGGAAATTGGGATAACTGTAGAAGAATACTCGTGGGTTGTGGGATAAAGATATGAGTGGAATGTGAGAGACACCCTTTTTTGTGGATTCATATCAATATATTAGGGGTGAATTTCTATTGATATTTAGAAAAGCAGGTCTATGGTTAGGTGGAACATCTGTCCCAAGCAGCTTGTTGCACAATTGTTCTGAAATGATAAGTGTTTATATATGTTTTTTGTTATTTTATGAACTAACTTGTTGTGTTTTAAATATATGTATGTGAATGGTTTATATGTTGCTATGTATGGAGTTAATTATCTACACTCATGTTTATTTCAACATGTTATAACTGCATATAAATTAATGATAGCAGAATGGTTAAATCTATGTGTGTATTCATGTAGCTAGTAAGCTACAAGATTAGTTAGCATAAATTTCAAATTTATGGGAATTTATGTATGGTAATGTTCCTTATTTAAGCTAGGAAATTTTACACATATCACGAGTACGATCCGCATCATCATCTATACAAAATTTCCCAAAGATCCTGAAAATTATAATTTTTCAAAAAAATAATATTTTTGCTAAAATTTTATTTTTCAACCAAAAACATTCCTTCATTTTTTTGACTACCATGGAATCTCTGAAATTAGCTTCCCATGATTTAGCATGATAGTACAAATGTTAATCTTGCATCCCTTTCCAAATTACTTGCATTATCCACCACAAAATTTGGGAATTTCACTTTGGAATTCATCATTTCTCCCAAATTCGACTTAGACTGATACTATATAATAGCAAGTTTTCTAAATTTGTGCTAGTATTTCACCCATATGGGTTTGGTTTTGAACTAGAAGCTCCGATAACAATCTATAACATCCCCCACTACTAAACCCAACAATTTGAAATTTTATTTTTTTGATACTGTTAAATTAAAAACATGCAACGAGCTAAAAACACCCATGCATATAATAAAAATTCCAATAAACATGAATGTAGCTAATTAAAAATACACATAGTATCATGTTATTTCTCAAAAAGACAAAGTTTATGCAAAACAATATAAACCCATAAATAAAACATTGAACATAGATAAAACACTCATATTTTAAATCAAAGGCACAACCAATTGCAGAGGGAGGATGTTCCACCCAACCATAGAGTTTCTTCTCCAAATATCAACAACAATTCACCTCGATCTAGGGCTAGGTATCCTCAAAAAAGGGTGTCTCCTAAGGGTGTCTACTATCCACTTACAACAAAACAGTTTCCTACAACCATCCCAATCCACCAACTCTCTTCCTCACATCCTGCACAACCCAAGGAATGGGATCCTGTTCTATTCTACATAGTCCCTCAGGCTATTAACCTTCCCTCCATGGCTCCAATATAGGTTGGATAGGAATCTCTCTTGCTGGGAAATCCAGGGAATTACAGCTGGAACAAGAAACTATCAACAACAAATCATTTTCTCAACACAAAAAAAATCACTTTACATACCTAACAACTTGCTTCTTCATGCATTTTATAGCTCCATAATCTTCCCACAAAACCCACTATGGCTATCTTCCAATTCCAATAGTCTTCCCCCTCTTGGTGTCCCAAAATCTTCCTGTAAAAACTCTTCTCTTTTCCCATACAAATTTCCTTCCCCCACAAGCCATTTGGCTCTCACATTCCCCAATGATAATTGTACTTAACGCCATGCTCTTGATAAATAAGGGATGTGACTTCTCACACCCACCCTCGTACGTGTATTCAGTGATTGGACTCTCACACACTTAGGGAAAAATTAGAAGGTTCACTCAAATCAATAATTTTAGGAATGGTTTGGGATTTACAACACATGAATAAAAACCCCCTTAATACCCCTCCTCTCTTGTGGAAAACACAAACCCCATGACTCTATCCATGTCCATCTGCAACCAACATCACATTTTATTTTATTTTATTATCATGATTACAATGTTTACATACTTCATATTTGGGCCCACGACCATACATCATATTTACATTACATATCACTAATACGGGGATTAAAAATGGGGATGTTACATAAGTTCTTTTGGGATAAGTCATAATATGAGGCATTTGAGGCTTTGCAATGCTACTTATGTTTGGCATTGGTCCTCATTCTGCTAGAATTGCAACAACACTTTGAGATTGAAATAGATGCTTTAGAGTATGTTATTGGTGTAATCCTCACTCAACATGGACATTTGATGGCCTATCATAGAAATACACTCTTTGATATAGTTCATATGTACCCCACATATGACAAGGAGATGTACTCCATTATGCAACAATATTGACAATGTAAGGATTATATTTTGGGAAAGGAAACAATCATCCAAACTGATCACAAGCCTCTACAATTCATGTAGACACAAGGAACATTATAGAATGACTACCATCATAAGTGGTCCACATACCTACAACAATTTCACTTGAACATTAATTACAAGAAGGGTAGCATAGATTAAGTTGCAAATTACCTTAATTGGGAATATATTCTTTTAATTCTAACTTAGAAATTTCATATATAGTTTTAAAAGGTAACATTGTACTTATGCCCTATTATTTATGTCACTAGGTATGAGTATGTGATTTCATCCAAAATATTTTGGAAAAAAACCAACAAAATGTTCAACGTGTCCATGTGGAACAATGGTAGGATGAGTAGTTTAGAAAATACAAGGATTGCTTTCCCATAAAAATTATACTATTAATTGTGGATCTTGCTAAGAACTACAAACTCCAACCACAAAATGAGACCAGAATTGTAGATGAAACAATGTATATGCTAAGAATGGTAGATGCATCAACTATAGATGCAAAAAATGTAGGGGGAAAAGCTATAGATTCATCAATTGTAGAGGCAACTAAGGGGTTTGCAACATTGGTAGAAGGAACAAAGGCATGTGTAGGATGGATTGAGGCAATAGAAGAAGGTGAACTCAAACCTACAATGGGTGAAATGAAAGTATACAGTTTCCTTTCAAGTGGTGGTAGACGTGAGCGGTGATAAAATACCATAGGATGCAATATTGAAGGATGGCTTGTGCAGGGAGAGGTCAAAATACCAATGGCATGATAGAATTGAAGTATTTGAACTATTGGGACAAGGTGACCATGAAAACAATATCACTATGTATTGAAAATAACAAATCCCAACCTAGTTAGGTTGCTACAAAACCATGATAGCACAAGTCATAAAAGCACTAGACAAGTAAGAACTAAATGCATGGATCTACAAACATGTTTATCTTTGTACCTCATGTTGATTTGAGGTGGGAAAAGAGTGTGCATCACCAAAGGGTTCAATGAAAGGTGGTCATTCCATCTCTTGTACACATGGTGAACAAAAACATCTTGTGGGTGAATGCAATCTCGTTTCTAATATGTTAGATTAGTACAAAAACATGAAAATCAACTAGAATAAGAAACAAAATTCACCTTAACTAGATTTAACTTGATAATGTGATACCTAAATATGGGGTGATATTTCAACCCCAGGTAGAGATGGTTCATCTATCTCTCGTGTCATCAGTTGGAGAAACACATGTCAATCTATTTATGATTCATAAAAAACAATGAAAGGGAGAAACAAAACATGACAATGCTATAAATAAATGACATAAACTCTTGCAATAGTCAAATGAAAATCCATAGCAAAGTCTAGGGAGTTATGTGATACCAGGTTCTTTTGGGGTAGTGGGTGTAACTACCCTGAACAATAGAATATCAAGACACCTTTGGATATCCACCTCAATTACTTATGGTTGTACGTTAACCAAGACTTGCTAAAATTCCAGTTAATGCAAGC
Organism: Picea engelmannii; assembly: GCA_009831015.1. NCBI lineage: Eukaryota > Viridiplantae > Streptophyta > Pinopsida > Pinales > Pinaceae > Picea > Picea engelmannii. The sequence goes on along the minus strand of ML779695.1, from coordinate 769,630 downwards.
TAATTATCAATATTAGAAGCTCATGGTTTCAAAAACAAACAAAAACAGATGGAGAACTCACTAGGATTGGGAAATGGAATGGTCTTGGAATAAGATGAAGAGATCTAAGAAATAACCAGAGTAGAGAACATTCAAAATTGATCTGGAAGGGAAAGCTCCATATTAACATTTCCTACTCAATGGTGCTATTATTATTGTTTGAACATAAAATAATGAAACCAACTGAAGAATAATTCATATGAAAACTCAGATAATAACATATTGATGGGATAACCAACTGTTAAAATATTGTGTAACTGCAAAGAATATTCTTATCCCCTTTTGTGGATAAAGATAAAATATATTTATTATTGATTAAATCAATCCCCTTTTGTGGATTGATCATGTCAGTCATTGTAATTGACCAAATCCCCTTTTGCGGATTGGTCAAACCCTAGTTGTAATAGGCTAAATAAGAAGTCGGCCCCAAAATATATTAAATAGGCACCAAAATATATTAAAGGTGGTTATAACCACCTAGAAGAAGAAGTTGTCCTTGCCAGTGAAGAGACACTTCCACACGTGACATAATTGTATAAATAAGAGAGGCCAGTGCCTCATTTAGACACACACTCAGCTCACTCATCTAGTGCACAAGTTTTGAAGGAAGCTGCCATTGCCGGATGCTGGAAGAAGGAAGAGAGAGAGGCGTGTTGCTCAGTGTTGGATATTCTCTATTGTCTGGTTCATTATCTTGGCATTTTATTAGCTATCTATATTAAGGAAGTTTTGCTGGGTTTTCTTCCCCTTGAGGGTTTCGCATGATAAATGCTTATTTACTCCTGTGATTGTGTTTCTCTTAGTGATCCTGTCTATGCTATTGTTATCTAGTAAATTGAAAGTAACCTAATAATAGCAGAAACTTTAACATGGTATCAGAGCTAAGATGAAGAGAGCATATTTCATAGGAAAAAGAAAAATGTCAGTGTTGTCATACATGAAAATCAGGGATTTTTATTGAAGACGATTTTTAGCCCCAAAACCATCTAGAAAGGTGTGCCCTACCTCAAGGAACATTTTGGCATCTTCAGCACCCATTTTCAGTGGCTAGATCTCCTAGAAAGTAAAACCCTAGTTTTCACAAAGTACTAGAAGTACTAGAAAACCAGAAGCACCAGTCCAGAAATCTGCAAATCAAGTTTGAAGGGGTAAAATTTGGTTTTTCAGAAATCTGACTGTACCAGCATACTCGCCTCAATCCAGTGCATCTTTTGGTGAGTTCAGTTTTCAGATCCAAGAAATTTGAATTTTTTATTATTTCTATAGCTTGAAGGGCTAGGGTTTCTACTGCAAGAAACAATGGCTACCAACATGAGGGTAGAAGACAGGCTGGAAGGATCTAGAAACTTCAGATCTTGGAAGCATAGGTTGTAGATAATTCTAGACGAGAATGATCTCTTAGAACATGTTACAATAGGTGTACCAAAACCAGATGAAGCAGAGAAAAAGACCAAGCATAAGAAGAATGAAAATAAAGCAAAGAGAATCGTGTCAGATTCAGTAAAGGATCACTTGATCCCTCATATATCCAAACTATAGACAACAAGGAAAATGTATGAAGCACTCAACAGGTTATATGAAAGCAAAGACATTAGCCATAATCTTACCTTAAGAAATCAACTTCGTAATATGAAGATGGAAAACTCAGAATCTGTCACATCCTACCTTATGAGAGTTTCTCATATCATAGATCAGCTTGCAGCTATTGGAGATGTCATTAGTGACAAGGATCTTGTAACCACAACCCTAAATGGGTTTCCAACATTTTGGATTCCTTTTGTACAAGGAGTGTGTGCAAGAAGCAAGTTACCCAAGTTCAATAAGTTATGGGCAGATTGCACACACGAAGAATCTAGAATTACAGACCAACATAAGAGATTAATTGTTGATGAAGAGGAAGCTCTTACAGTTCAAAATAAAAAAAGAAGTTCCTTCAGAAGGAACAATAAATAATCTAACTCCATAAGAGTTCCATACAAGAAGAAATATGTTTCAAAGATAAGTTGCTACAACTGTCAAAAGTTGGGACACTTTTCCTATGATTGTCCTCGAGGAAAAGGGAAAAGAAAGCATCAAGCACATGTGGCAGAGGAAGAGGCATATCCTCCCTCAAAGAAAGCTTTAGCAGAAATTAAGGATTATGAACTTTAAGTTGAAGATAGTTGGTTTGAAGAAAGATAGAAAATGGTGGAGTCCATGGAGCCTCCCCACACAAAAACAAAAGATAAGTATTCATGTTTATTTCTAGCATCTTGTTTACTTCAATACTTTATCATTACAAGTTATTTTTTTTTGAGAATGTTAATTAACCTCATTTATTTCAGTGTCTATGCAGACTTATGAAGAAAGTATCAAAGAAGAGGATGAAGAAAGAGATAACATATTTATTTCATGTATGATCACTCATGAGAGTGACAAAGAAAGCATACTGTAAGTAAGTCTCAGAAGAAATAACTTATGTCATGAATTGCAGAAGTTAGACAACATGACAAGGACATATGATACGGTGACAGTCAGTGAAGACCAGACAATATCCAATATTCATATAGGAGAAGGAGGCTCCTAAAGATGTAGAACAAAAATATTCAAGATGAAGAAAAAGATGGATACTCAGATATAGTGGATGAGATGCAGGTAACTATAGGTTGCTCCAGTACCATTCTTATATATGCAGAGGGAGCAGGTTGATCCAGTATGAAGATAGAAAGAAAGAAATATTCGAACTCAAGAAGGCACCCAGGATATTACAAAAGAAAACTTCAAGGATGATGACTAGAAGCTATTAGCTTGGTGCAAGAGGGAGCCATGTCTTCGAGTTCGAAATGGAGGATCATGATTTCGTGCAGTTAGAAAAGAAGATGATGGTGCCCAAATATTTTGATCAAGATGAAAGCTATCCAATAGATGGATGGTGCCCAACAAATGGGTAGCATGGTGTTATACCATTGAAATATTTTGGACCATAAGATATTCTTTTAGATCCCATAGCTAGACCTTCGTAGAGAAGGAAGAGACCTTCATAGAGAAGGAATGAGAAATCCCATAGGTAGACCTTCATAAAGAAGGAAGAGAACTTCGTAGAGAAGGGGAATGAGAAATTTACCAAGGTTGGCCTCTGTCCAAGTGTTGAGTTTTGGATACTCTAGGGACATGCTAGAATACCCTCGTAGAGAGGGGTGTGACCACCCTCGTAAAGAGGAATGTGGATGTTTCTCCAAGGGCTAGCGGGAAAATACTCTCCTCTAGACAAGGATTGAGTAGCCTGGAACACAAACCTTGACCATGTGGAATGGTTAGTTGGCTATTGAGGTTTGTGTTGTGATCCTACACAGATCATGGAAAGGGAGTCTAGTCTTGCCCAGGCTAGCATCTTAGCTTCTCTAGTTCATGTGTGATGACTAGGAGTGAAGCTATGGTAGTAGTCCTCCCCAGTGGATGGGTGAGATAGATGACTACAAGAGAAGGGAGAACATAAAAGGAATGGAAAAACTCATAGGACATCTAATGTGTGAAGATAAGAAAGAGTATCTTCTGCATGAAGATAAAGAGAACAAAACTTCTGATGATTTATAGATATGCCAGTCAGTGATCATGATGCCAGATGACCACGTGGAAGATATTGATGCCTCCTATTAACCATTCGATGATGCTATCCAATCGATGATGTTGCGCAGTTGATGATGTTGCCCAGTTGATGATGTTTCCCAGTTAATGATGCTATCTAGTGGATGCCGCTACCTAGTTGATGTTGACATCTAGTGACCTGTCAAAAGATAAAGAATATCCTTCTTGTTAAGAGGGAGTGTTAAAATATTGTGTAATTGTAAAGACATTTATGGATACTTTTCAATTATTTTTTCCAAATACTTGTCAATTGTAAAATTATATAAATAATCATTGAAAATATAAAAATGTATTTCATACTAACCTCATCCAAGAAACTATCCTACATAGGAACCTTTGTTGTGTTGGGTATGTGTTATATTCTTTGCAAAATTGATCCCATGTACTGTACACTGATATGGGAGAAAAAGGGGTATGGGGGGCGCTTAGCAACCTCTAGTTGGGAGGGTTATAGGGTTTTTTGCATCCATTTTTGGCGGCTTTTCAACACATGGTTTTTGCTGATGGTTTTTTAATTTTGGTTAAGGAATTAAGGTTGCTGACTAATCTGGGTCAATGGATTAGGGGTTTGGATGTTACATGATCCTATATGTATATTGTATTGTAAGGAAAGAATATACTAAATAAAATATTAGAGGTGCGACTCTAAACATGTTGTTGGTTTTCCTGAATTGGGTTTTCAGGGTAAAAATCTTTGTGTAATGTGTGTGTGTTCCATTGTATCTTTTCTGTTTTATTAATAATCTATTAGTCGTAATCATTTGTACAAGGTTAAAATCTACATTTGGTATCAGAGCAATTATTGGATTCAAGGGGATGCCTTTGTGGTGAGGGGGTTGGCTCGAGTCTGTGATAAGCCTTGTTATAGTGGGATATTTGCGGTATTGATTCTTGAGGTGAAAATAAATGGCAAGCAGTTTGAAAATAGAGATCAAGAAATTTAATGGGAATTTTTTTGACTTGTGGAAGCTCAATATGGATGATCTATTGGTAGAAAAAGATCAATGGATCATGGTGGATCCAAGTATTGCACCTATAGGACATCAACAACAGATTGGAAATATTTCAATCGAAAGGAAAAGAGCACAATCTAGTTGTGTTTCTCAGATTCAGTATTACTGAGTGTGTCAGGGGAAGCTACAGCCAGGGAATTATGGGATAAGTTGGGGACTTTGTATCAGTATAAGTCTATGGTAAACAAATTGTTCCTGTAGATGAGGCTGTATAAACTGAGGATGAAAGATGGAGATTTGGTGATAGAGCATCTGAATGCCTATAAGTCAGTTATTATCTATTGATATTAAGATTTATGATGAAGACAATGTATTATTTTATTGTGCTCTTTACGAGACTCATGGGATAGTATGGTTGTCTCCATAGGTAGTAATACAACTACTTTAAGTTTCAATGATGTAGTCTCATCCTTGTTGTGAGAGGAGATGAGGCGAAAGAACATGGAAGGATAGAGTGCAGATGCATTATTTGCAAGAGGATGATCCTAGGAAAGAAATAGATCTAAGTCCTCAAGTGGGAGATATAAATCTAAGGGTATATCTAAATCTCCTGGAAAGATTGTAAAGGTATGATGGAGATGTGGAAAAGAAGGGCATTGTAAGAAGCAATGTAGATCCAAAATGTTGAGAGAGGGAAGGGATCTAAAGATGATCCTTATACAAAAGAAAAAAACTCTAAGGAAGAAGTAGGGGATGTGTACTTGGATTCTTCAAGAACGCATGAAAATCATGAGACATGCCAGTTGACTCATGCACATCATTTCATATAACTCCCCACAGAGAGTGGTTCTGTGAATATAAAAGGTATGATGGAGGTGATGTTTTTCTAGGTGATAAATTGACAAACAAAATCACGGGACAAGGAAAAGTCAAGTTGAATATCATTGATGGAATGATTAGAACACTCCCTAGTGTTCTACACACCCCATGATTGGCCAGAAATTTGATTTCTGTAAGCAAAATGGACGATGCAGGGGTAGAGGAAGAAACCTGTAGGATGGTTCGAGCAGCAATGGTGTTACTGAAGGGAGTTCAAATTGGAACTCTGTATAAGATACAGGGATGCACTATTAGTGATGGGTGTAATAGTTCCATTGTTCTTGATATTGGAGTTGAAGAAGAAAAAACTCCTACACTCTCTGGAGAAAAGGCTATGTTGTGGCATAAAATATTGGGGCATGTTGGAGAGTAGGGCCTTCGACTACTATACAATAATTGTATGGTTGAATTTATGTCTAATTTCTCTTTGAATTTTGATTTATGTGAACATTGTATATATAGGAAGGATAATCGGCTAAGATTCCTCTCTGGTGCAACAAGGACAAATATAATTTTACAGTTGGTGCATAGTTATGTGTTTGGACCCGTGTCAGTTCCATCAATGGGAAAATATGTGTACTATGTCTAATTTATAGATGACTTCTTGAGGAATACATGGATGTATTTCCTCAAGATGAAATATGAAGTCTTTGACAGGTATAAAGAGTTTAAGGCTCATAGAAGTTTACAGTTGGTGCATAGTGATGTGTTTGGACTTGTGTTGGTTCCATCACTGGGAAAATATGTGTACTATGTCTAATTTATAGATGAATTCTCGAGGAATACATGGATGTATTTCCTCAGGAAGAAATATAAAGTCTTTGACAGGTGTAAAGAGTTTAAGGCTCTTGTGGAGAATCAAGCAAAGAAAATAATTAAGGTGTTGAGGATGGATAATGGTGGAGTGTTCTGCGGAAATGAATTCGAATAATTCTATAAGAAGTGTGGTATAGAAAGGAAGAAAACTACTCCATATCCCCTTAATAGAATGGAGTTTCAAAAAGGATGAATAGGATGCTGATGGAAAAATCAAGTTTCATGCTCATTGGTGTTGGGTTAGGACAAGAATTTTGGGTAGAGGCAATGTGTATTGCATGTTACCTAGTTAATCAATCACCCTCATTGGCACTGGATGAAAATAATCCACATGAGATATGGAATGATAAGAAACCCTTTCTCTCAATTCTCATGGTATTTGGTTGTGATGGCTATGTTTATGTTCCAAAGGAAAACGAGAGTAATCTAGATAAAAAGGATGAAAAGTGTATCTTTATTGGGTATAAAGATGGTCTGAAAGGATATAAGATTTGGAATCTAGAAACTAAGAAGGTAGTGTATAGTCAAGATGTGGTATTTAGAGAAATCAAAGATGTTTTCAAATAGGAAGTCCTACCAAGGAAGGAAGAAATAGATAAAATAGAGTTTTAGTTGAAGGATGATGAATCAGAATCTACAGAAGAACAAGAATCAAAAGAAGAAGATCCTCATACTTCGATATTCAGGAGATTAGTTAAAGAAGGAAGGAAACCATAAAGGTATACTCCACTTGACTTCCGTTCAAATTTTGTTTTGTCTATTATTGATGATGATCCTAGACTTGTTAGGGAGGCAGTGGATTCATAGGATGGAAAACTCTAGAAAAAGGCCATGGTTGAAGAAATGATAGCCTTGGAAAATAATGAGGCTTGGGATCTAGTGGAGTTGTCAACTGGAAAAAATCCCATTGGCATCAAATGGGTGTTTAAGAAGAAGTTTAATGCAAAATTCAAAGTGGAGAAAAAAAAATATTAGTTAGTAGCAAAATTTTATTCCCATGTTGAGGGAATTGACTTTGGTGAGATTTTTCTCCTGTTGCCAAGTTAACTTCTATTAGAGTTCTTTTATCTGTTGTTGTTGCGCTTGATTTTTAAGTAGAATAGATGGATGTGAAGACAACATTCCTACATTGGGATATGGAATAAAAAATATACATGAAGTAGCCAAAAGGATTTGTTATGAAGGGAAATAAGGAGCTGGTATGCAAGCTGAAAAAGTCCTTGAATGGGTTAAAACAATCACCAAGGATATAGTATAAAAAATTTGATACTTAGATGTTGGGACTTGGCATCACAAGGATAAAAGTGGATCAATATGTGTATTTCAAATTAATTGGATATAATATTATTTATTTGGTCTTGTATGTGGATGATATATTGTTGATAGTAAACAATAAGAAGATTACCTGGGATGTGAAAACTCAATTTTCCTCTAAATTTGACATGAAGGATCTTGGTGCTACAAATTTCATTTTGGGCATGGAAATTAAAAGATATTGGGAAAACAATAAAGTCTAGTTAAATCAAAGGAAATATGTCAAGACAATATTGCATACATTTAATATGCAAGAGTGTAAACTGGTCAAGGTTCCTCTTTCTATAGGTGTAAATTTATCTGCAAATCAATGTATGAAGACACAAGAAGAGAAAGAGGACATATCTCGCATTCCATATTCCATTGCAATAGGTAGTTTTATGTATTCAATGGTTTGTACTAGACCGGACTTTGCACATGCAATGTGGGTTTTAAGTAGGTATGTCAAAGCCAGTGAAGGAGCATTGGACAATAGTAAAGAGGGTTTTAAGGTATTTGCGTGGTGCTACTAGTTATGGATTGTAATATTGAGGAAGAACATGATTGGACATAGTGTTGCACATACATGGATTTGTTGATGCAGACTGGGATAGAGATTTGGATCGCAAAATATTTACAAGTGGGTATGTGTTTAACCTGTTTGGAGGAACAATCAATTGGATGACCAAAAGACAGTCTGTAGTGGAACTCTCACCTACATAAGTTGAATACATGGCAGTCAGTCATGCAAGAAAGGAATAAGTATGGATATATATATTGTGTTAAGGTATTGGGTTGGTAGAATAAGATGTAAGGATAGATTGTGATAGTCAGAGTGCAATATTCTCAGCGAAGAACCTGACTTATCATTCAAAGACAAAGCATATTGATGTTCAATATCACTTTGGGAGAGACATGGTTGAAGAGAAGAAGGTGTTGCTGATGAAGGTGGACACTTTGGAGAATGTTGTCGATTCATTAACAAAATTTGTGAGCATTGAGAAGTTCTCTTGGTGTAGAGGATCTATGGGCATTACTGCTCTAGATTGTTGACTATGTAATAATGTAACCCCATGAAATGAAAAGAAAACAACAAGTGGGAGAATGTTGGGTATATTTTATATTCACTGACATGGGATAAAAGGGGGTCTATGGGGTTTTGGGGGTGCTAGTCCCCGAGAAAATGTTTTGCATCCATTTTTGGAAGTTTTTTGGCACATCGTTTTTGCCGACGGTTTTCTAATTCCGGTTAAGGAATTATGGTTGTTGACTAATCTAGGTCAATGGATTAGGGGTTTGGATGCCACAGGATACTATATGTATATTTTATTGTAAACAATGAATATAATGAATAGAAGATTAGAGGTGTGGCTCTAAACATGTTGTTGGTTTTCCTGGTTTGGGTTTCCATGGTAAAAATCTATTTGTAATGTGTGTGTGTGTGTGTGTCATTGTATCTTCTATGTTTTATTAAGAATCTGTTTGCAATAATTGTTTGTACAAGGTTTTAAAATCTACATGTTGTCCCATAACAAGTATGCCCACAATGATTTTATCGATGATGTCAATTGAACTATAACCATAATTGCTAGCTTGGATGTTGTGGCCCATCTAGAATTGGTAGTGATTCCTGAAGGCACTATCCCTAGTGGTCTAACATCCCTAATAGATATATCCCAATGGGATGTTGTGATGAATATGCTAAGCTGAAGTACAATATGTGTCA
>ML779695.1:721255-747520 GCA_009831015.1 Picea engelmannii | reverse complement strand
TTGGAACAATGGGATAACTCAATGACTAATGAAATGGACAACTCATCATACATTCGAATAAGACAATGCTTTTAGAAATCAATAATCAGACAAGATAGTTTAAACAGGGGATGAAGAATACTAATCTTGATAACCAAATACAAATAGGTGTAGGGTCAATACAAGATAGAAAGAAGTCCTTCAATTCAAGTTCATGATCTTAATAAAGAGATGACAGTCTTTAGAAGCTAAGACAAATTGAAGTAAAGTATAGAAAGATAAGATGCATGAGAAATTCTGATACTGAAGACAAAAGAAGACTGTGATTCTATTATCAAATATGAGTCTATAATAGTAGCAAAATGTATCCAAGATTGAACCCCTAGTTCATCTTCTGTTTTCAGCTTTATAGCTTTTACAACACAGTATCTAGATCCTGAAAGAATGGATCTGATATACCAAATACATAAAGTCAAAACTATATTTACAAAAAATAAGGAAAGATCCTCAAGATGAGGTCAATTCCACATATGATGGTCTTTAGAGGTAGTAGAGTCCTTGTGTAGTGCAGATTAGCCTTCCAAGGCTGGTAGATAACTCTTGTAAGCGATAGAATTCAAATTTGCCGAGTTGTGCAAAAACCCTAATTTGTTGCCACCAAAATAGGTACCAAAACCAACTTGGATACCTTTCCTAATCCTTATACACCAAAAATGGATCTTGAATATGAATCTATAATTCAACATCTATCCATTACAAGTGTTTTCAAATGATTCAGATTAGTAAAACCTCGATCTCTGCAAAATTTCAACAAATCGGGCAGTGACATGCTTTCAGTAGTTAACAGTGGTAAAAACTAGGTGCCTTAACTACCGAAAGCTCTGCTTTCGATGGTTAATGAACACTTTTTAGGTCTGTCTAAACCACCGAAAGTCAATCTTTGTACAAAACTACAAAACTGCAAAAATGTATTACCTTGCTGATTTGATGAAGGTTTAGAGTGCCTTTGGTGATGTTCCTCCTCCTCTTACAGGACTAGAAACCTCCAGATGTTGTGTACTGATCTCTGTTTCTTTTTATAAAGAGGTGGCCAACTCAGCTAGGGTTTCCAAACCTGTATGATCCTGAGCTGGAGGTTGGGATTCTTTTATCTTTAGCCTCAGAAGTATAAGCTTCCTGTACAGATTCATATTCTCTTTTATCAACACCCTATTCCTGTCCTTGATTTTATCATGATTTTCCTTGACATTTTGGTTAATGTTATAAAGTTCTTCATTTCTTTCAGTCAAATCTTCATTTGTCTTTTTAACGACTCTTTCTAAAACTTCCATCTTATAGATCTATTTCAGAAGTTTATTGATTTTCTGAGTCTTGGATGCTTTAGGTTTGCTTGAAGAAGCTTCTGCTAATGATTGACTGTGTTCACCTAGAGGAGCTGGTGAGGACAAGTTGGGATAATCTTCTGCAACTTGCTCAGCCTGTTCATTACCCTGTGTCTCTGCTGACTCCTACTCTGGATCTGAGTCACTGTATGGTAAGTTCAAATGGTTATATCCTTCAGCAAGATCCTCGGTCTGCTCACCCTCTGTGCCAAAATTTAATTTCCTTTTAGTTCTTTTTCTTTTGGCAGAGGATGATTCTGTTGGCTCTCTTGGAGGTGAGATATCCCTCCTTTTTCTTCGACTGCTCTTAGGGGTGATGAAATTCTTAGCAGTGGACTTTTTTCCCTTATCATCCCGTTGAAGATTATTTTGGAACTCATTCCAAAATAGGAAATTATTCCATTCCACTTGTTTCCTCTTCAAGGATTCCTTAACAATGAGTGTAATCAACCCTTGGTGTGACAACTTGCTGGCCACTTTGGTAGGTTTCACCTTGACCTGTCTTGCCATTTTTGTGAGAGATTTATGTAGGTAAAAGGGTAGATTGATAGGTGATCTGCCCGTGAAATGGTTCAATAGTTTAAAGTGGTAAAACATAACCCTGTTGTACCTATCTTCACAGGTGATGTATGCAAAAATTGCTTTCAACAGAGCTTGCCATTTAGGCTCAAGAAATAACATTGGTATGTCTTTCTTCCAGATGAGATCCTTATGTTGAGGCTGCAAATATGATCTGAACTCAATGTTTGTAGGTACAATGGTCTTGAACCAACATTCCCCTGTTCTAGGGAGGCCAGTAATCTCAGTGATGGCTGCTTCATCTAACACGAATTCCTCCTTGCCTATAACAGCTGTCCTCCCATCATATGATAGTGTAAATGCTTTCGAGAGCTGTTGGTGAAAGTCTTCAAGCTTCTCACAGTATGAGAACACACCAACCAGTCTAAAAAAGTCGACCACCTCTGGGTGTGCCTCTAGATACCACGTTCCATCTAACTCAGACTTGAGAGTAGGCCCAACTTTCGACATCTTATTGATTTAGTTGACTTGTCCCTGCAATTTAGCAAAAAATCTGCGATCTAGAGAGACAAACACCTAAAGTTTAGGAGGAATAGAGAGTGTATGTCGAGATATAAGGCACATAGCAGGGTGACTTAGAGTTTGATTCACATAAACCATATCTTCAACAGATTCTAATCAACAATTGAGGCTAGATTATAGCTGAGACTTCAACTTCATGTAACATATATAATTGAACTGAAACTTGAGAGAATATAAACTACCTGATGACTCGGGCCTTCTTCGAATTGAATGACAGGTGGCTTGGTGACCAACAAAAGGACTCAAGCTTCTTCTGGTAGTAACGACAATTGACTATAGAGTTGGGTTTGTTAATGAAATCACGAGATTCCATCTAATACACACAATTTCGGATTTGATTTCTAAATGAATGGATTTGAAAGCATGATTAAATGGAGTCATTGTTAACATATCCTCCCGGGACTTGAAGTTCTGAAAGGCCATGTGACTAATCAATACAGTTAGCCGAAAATCAACTCATAAAATTCTATGTTATGTAGAGCCTTCATGTGAAATAACAAGTGGTGGTTCAAAAGGACTATAGAGCATCAAAACCCCAATCAGGTGTAATGATAGCATCTTACCTCACCAATTCCATCAATTTTCGGTGGTTACCATTTGATGATTGCACCAACTGATAGATGAAACGTGTGAAAGCACAGGCTTTTCTTTTTCCATGTAGAAACCTTTTCGGTGGTTAACTAGTCTTTTGTTTTTCCCTTTTAACTATCAAAAGAGAAGGCTTTCGGTGGTTAATGAGCGCTTTTCAGGCCCACCTAAACCAATGAAACCTGAGATTCTCTCTTTTTCTTAAAAAAACCAAATCTGATGTTTGTTCCAAGTTTATTTACAAAAAATAGACTATCTAACAAGCTTGAAAAAATTTAGAAATGTATTTTTGGACTTCTCCCTATCACCTAAAATGACAACTTTGACTGTGATAGTTTAGGAGATAACACCATATTCAAGTGTTTTTCATGCTCTTCAGAATTAGAATATATAAGAATGTCATCCAAGAAGACAATGGGAAAATTATCAAAGTAGTCCTTGAAATTACCATTCATTAAACACCTGAAGACAATTGGTGCATTTGATAACCCAAATGGCACCGCTGTGAACTCATAATGACCATACCTTGTTCTGAAGGTAGAGTTGACGATGTATTTTTCTTTAATTCTTACTTGATGATAGATTGACCTGAGATCAATATTGGAAAATGTTTTTGCATCTTTCAGCTGATCAAAGAGGTAATCTATCCTTGGCAAAGGATACTTTTTCTTCACAATTACCTTGTTCAACTACCTGAAATCAATGCATAGTCTCAACGTTCCATCCTTTTTCTTCACAAATAATACCGGGGAACCCCAAGGCGACACACTCAAGTGTATATATCCCTTCTTCAGAAGCTCTTCCAATTTCATTTGCAATTCCTTCAGTTCTGGTGTACTCATCCTATAAGGGGTGTTAGATACTGGAGCTGCTCTAGGCATCAAGTTGATGGAGAAATCAATATCTCTCTTGGGTGGAAATCCTAGTATTTAATTAAATACATATTCAAAATATTTTAGGACTGCATAATCTTCAATATTTTACACCTTATCTTTAAGTATCTCTTCCATATGTGTTGCAAATATTTGAAACCCCTTCGAGTAACTTTTCTTTAGTTGCAAGGATGAAATTTCTTAGACTGTTATTACCCTGGGAATTCCCTATATTGTCCTTAAGTTCCCTTCCTCATATAAGTAGGTAAGTGGATTATTATAAAAGTCTAGGACAGTTTGATGTTGGTCCAGCCAATCCATACCAATTATGCAATCATAGGAACCTAAAGGTATGATGTTCAAATCTTCCCTGGTGCCCAGTCGATTCATGTCCATTGGGAAAGCCTTAACCATCTCATTAATTTTTCTTTTAGCCTTTGTAGCCAGCTGCACCAACCAAGGTTTTCCAAGCTTGTTTCTTGGTAATTGAAATATTTCCACCATATTAGGATCTAGATAACTACAACTAGCTCCTGAATCAATTAAAATAGAAATGGGTTAGTTGTTGATCTTACCTTCCACTTCAATCATATGTGACTGAAACTCATCTTTCTTGTTATTTGGGGCTGCGTAGATCCTAGGTACATTTCTACCCATGTCTTCCAATTTATCAGCTTGCTGTACATTGTGAAAAATCCTCACTTTTTCACCTATGTGAGGACAATCTATGTACACATGGTATCCCCCAAAACCCCAACATTGAATAGGTGGCTACCTTGGTCTTTGCCCCAATGTCTCAATCATTCTAGTTTTTTTAGAAGCTTGTTATCCCTGAGAGTTATTTCTGAATAATGGTGGCTTAGTTCCTTTCTTCCTTTGTTCCATCTTTATTTTTCTCTTGTCTTCCCAAGATTTTTGGAAAGTTGGTCTTCCTTTATGATGATCATAAAGGCATTTAGCTCGCCTTATATTCTCCTCCAATGTTTTGGGATCATCATATTGTATCTTGTCATCGATAAATGATGGCAGCTCACTCAAATACCTCTAAATATTAACTTGCTCATCCTTGATGAAAGAAACATAATTCAACAACTCTAAAACCCTCCTTTCATACTCATCTATGGTCATACTCCCAAGCTTGATTTCAAAGAAGTCCTTCATTTTCTTATCATAGTATCTCTTAGTGAAGTAGTACTTTTAAAAATACCTCATGAATTCCCTCCAAGTAACCTTCTTCTTATCAATGTGTTGCACCTGAAAAAATTGGTCCCACCACATTGGTGATTTTCCCTTGAGTTAATAGATGGAAATTCTTCCTTCCGCTTGTGAAGAGTAATTATGAAATTGAAAATAANTGAATTCCCTCCAAGTAACCTTCTTCTTATCAATGTGTTGCACCTGAAAAAATTGGTCCCACCACATTGGTGATTTTCCCTTGAGTTAATAGATGGAAATTCTTCCTTCCGCTTGTGAAGAGTAATTATGAAATTGAAAATAATTCATCATGCTTAGTAGCCATGTCTCTACGTCCTCATCCTTCTTGTGCTCACCATCAAATGTAGGAGGCTTGATTTTGTTCAATTCCCTATGTAGCTCATCCACCCTAGATCTCTTCTTATGTTTCCTGATAGGGGATGGACTTGAACTATTGTGTTCTCTCCTAGATGAATGTATTGGGGAGTGATGGTGTTATTTTCTAACATTTCTGGTTCTTCTCCCATCATCATGAGACATGTGACTCCTTGACCTGCTTGACTCAGTCTGCTTATCCATATTCTTCTCTATTCTATCCAAGCTCTGCATTAAATTGATGTTGAATCCCTCTTGCTTCTCCTTGGCTTTCATAAGCCTTTGTTTATAAGATTTATAACTCTAGACATCCTTTTGCAAAATTTTTATGGTCTCTACCAAGTTCATGCTTTCTTCCTTTCCTTCTCCACGTCCATTTGAATTTGTACCTTCATTACCCATATCGACATACATGCCTCTGACCTCATATTCATGGTTGTAAGACCCCTGTGCATATTCCATGATTCATAACTCTGCGTTGATCCTGTTCTGATCTAAATGTTGCTAACTCTGCAAAATTTGCAACCAACACAATTTGTTAGACTAAATAATTTAACAAATTCATGAATTATGTATAATTTTGTTCCAAATATGTATCATAATTATTTATTCTAGTTTCTTGTGAAATAAGTTGTCCAGATAAAATTTTTGGGTGGATATTTAGAATCCTCTCTCCTATACATTTCCAATGAATTCTCCCTTTCTCAATTCCGAGTCTTGAGCAGAAAGTTATGGTCATTTGAATATTGCCCATTAATTCCTTCTATTCACACTTCAATTGTGCAAATATGAGTTGTAATTATGCATTTTTGGACCTTCTCCATTGGATTTTTGGAATGATCCCAATTGGGTTCCTTCATAATCATATTATGGAAATTTTGGCCAATTTTCAGCCCCTTCTGAAAATTGAAGTTAATAGATACAACCTATTGAAGTTTCAACCCATTTAATATTTTTGGCCCTGAATGCTACAAGTGTCGTCTATGATTTCTTGTGCATTTTAATGTGCTCATATTTATATTCTAACTCTTTTATTTTTTTCTATGGCTCAATACCTTTCCGTAGATTACTCCTATGCCTCAATCTAATTACGGAGTAGAAAGTTATGGCCCTCATAAGTGAACCGGGTCTTAAAATTTACCCTCCACTCTTTGACCTGTAACTTCCTCATAAAAGCTCCATTTGAAAAATGGTTTACACCGTTAGAAATATATCTCCAAACTATTTCATTTAGGGCCTTGAAAAAGTGTTGGAAAAATATGACCTTGAAACAATATAAAATGTCACAGAAAATCACTGGGTTTCCGTTGTTGTAGTTCATCTAAACAACTTCGTGTGCACTAATTTGAAAATGTACACCTATATTTAGCATGCGCAACAATTCCATAAGGTTTCGTGCACCTATAAATAGTGTGAATTACTTGTCTGTCGCACTAATATCTAGTGTGCGCTACTTTTGTTTTGCGCGCCAATATCTACTACGCACAAATTTTGTTTCATGCACTAATACCTACTACGCACAACTTTTGTGTCGCATGATAATATTCCACGCACATTGCACTCTCCATGTCACACAATGAAAAGGTTTAGTGCACTCACACTGTGCACCAGTACTCCCCACGCACCATTAATTAAGTGTTCACACGACTTGAATATTCAACATACATGCAATGCACACCAATTTTGTGCACGCACCAACAAATTTCCTCTGCACTCTTCCAATACTCAGTGCACACACTGTGCACACCAATATTATGCATGCACCACCCAATCTGCACTGTGCAGTGCTAAAAGTTAGTGCGTAGATCTACACACTATTATTTTTCTAAGCTTCACCATCTTTACTCCGCGTAGCACCAAATTTAAGTTTTACACCCACGCACCCCTATTTTTTGTGCATTACCAACTCTACACTACACAAGGCCAAATTTAAGTGCGCACACCTATGCACCCTTATTTTTTGCCCATTACCAATTCTGAACTGTACAATTCCAAATTTAATTCCACACACCTGCACACCATTATTTTTTGCGCATTACCAACTCTGCACCATGCAAAGCCACATTTAAGTGCACGCACCATTATTTTTTGTGACTTATTAGCTCTGCACTGCACAACGCTCAATTTGAGTGTGCACTCCTGAACACTATTATTCTCCATACATCACAACCTTTGCACTACACATCGTCGATTGTTTTATTGTGCACACCTATGCATCTTTATTTTCCTGCGCATTAATTGTTCATGAATTCTGTTGGTTGTGGAGCTCGATTCTCCTCCTCATTCAGAGGTCTTTTTTTTCAACCATTTTTATACCCCATGAAGAATTTACACCCCAAAAGAATGTATACTGCTGGACGTAGGGGAGTGTAGGGGGGGGGGGTTACCCCCCTTGCGGGGGTTCAATGGAGAAACCCTCAAAGGAAAATTCTCCTTGTAAATGTATATTGTAATTTCATAGTAAATCTGGACCGTTCATTATAAGGTCGCAGATCTGACAATAGAAGTTATGGTAAGGTTTTTTCCATTGAAGGAAACCCTATTTTATGAGGGAAATGTATTGCGGCTATGTATCATTTTGAATATTGTATTCTGAGTGAGGAGACTATGAGAGAAAGAAGAGGAAGTTACAATGGGTGTGTTGTAGGTTGTATCCCTTCATTTGCTGGATAATAATAAAGGAAGGACTTGACAATTTCTCTGGTGGATGTGGCGCACACTGGGTGAACCACATATATCTGTGTCTCTATTGTATTGTGTATCTTTTGTGTTTTATTTATGCATTTGTTTTATTTTATTGCTCTGTGATCCTGCTTTTATAAAAATGGTATCAAAGTGAAAGGTAACTCGCAGGAAAAGAGGGCTCTTGGTTTGAGTGGGAGAAATGGCGGAAGATGGAAAGTTTAGGGTCGAGAAATTTAATGGACAAAACTACCAGTTATAGAAGATGCAGATGGAAGATTATTTATATCAGAAGGATCTATTCCTACAACTGGGTGGAATAACACAGAAGCCGATGACCACAAAGGACGAAGAATGGGAGGTTCTTGACATAAAGGCACTAGGAACGATATGACCGAGCTTGGTAGTGTCGGTGGCTTTCAATATTTCAAAAGAAAAGACAATGAAGGAGATAATGGACACATTGGCTAAACTATATGAAAAACCCTTAGTGTCCAATAAGGTATATATATTGAAGATATTATTTAATATGAAGATGTCAGAAGGTGGGTTTGTTGCAGATCATTCAAATGAATTTAATATGGTTACTAATCAACTAAGTTCTGTAAAAGTGGACTTTGATGATGAGGTCAGGGCTCTTTTAATCTTGTGCTCATTGCCAAAAAGATGGAATGGATTGTTCATGGCTATAAGTATCTCTGTCTCTGGTTCAAATAATTTAAAATTTGATGATGTTGTTGGTGTTATCCTTAGTGAGGAAATGCGATGGAAAAGAATAGGTGAGATATTAGGTAATGTGTTAAACATGGAGAACATGGGAAGACAAAATAATAGAGGAAAGGGCTCAGGGAACCGCGGGAATTATAGGAAGGGAAGATCCAAATCCATAATAGGAAATATAGAGTGCTAGAATTGTGGGAAGAAAGGACACCTGAAGAAAGACTGTAGAGCTCCAAAGAAACAAAGAGATGGACAACATGAGAAAAATCAGGAAGCAAATGTAATAGGTGATGTGTTACAAGATGCTTTGATTCTTTCTATAGATAATATTTCTGAGTGTTGGGTAGTAGATTCAAGGGCTTCATTTCATGCCAATGCCCATAGGAAACAGTTTCTAGATTATGTTCAAGGTGATTTTGGATAGGTTCATTTGAGTGATGACGCACCATGCAAAATTGTTGGAATGGGAAAGGTAAAAATACAACAAAGGAATGGAAACCAATGGTTGTTGAAAGAGGTAAGACATGTTCCATATCTAAGGAAAAATCTAATTTCAACAGGGAAGTTGGAAAGTGAAGGTTGTATATCCATATTTACAGATAAGGTGTGGAAGGTCACCAAAGGATCATCAGTGATAGAAAAATGAGAGAAGGTAGGTACATTGTATTTATGTACTGGTAATACTGACTCTTTTATCTCTTTAGCTTCTACAGGAGTGGATAAAACAATTAACATCATAGGCTTGGACACATGAGTGAGAAGGGGATGTGTATACTTCAAAAAAGAAATTTGTTGCCAGATCTTAAACAAATTGATTTGGATTTATGTGAGCATTGTGTTTATGGAAAATAAAAGAGAGTCGGATTTCTCAGAGTCGGAAAAGAAAAGAAGAGTGAAAGGTTAGAGCTTGTGCATACATATGTATGGGGACCAAATTAGGTATCATCTCTTGGTGGATCTCATTATTATGTTACTTTTATTGATGACGCAACTAGAAAAACTTGGGTTTATTGCATTCGAAAAAAATCTGATGTTTTTGATACTTTTAAGAAGTAAAAAGATTTGGTTGAGAATGAGACAGGAAAAAGGTTGAAGTGTCTCATATCAGAAAATGGAGGTGAATATTGCAGAAAGGAGTTTGATGATTACTGTTCATACCATGAGATTCGTAGAGAGAAGACAGTTCCAGGAACACCACAATAAAATGGTGTGTCAGAAAGGATGAATAGGACAATCATGGAGCGTGCAAGGAGTATGAGATTGCATGTTGGTCTACCCTTACAGTTCTAGGTAGATGTTGTAGATATTGTTGTTTACTTAATAAAAGAAAATTCAAGCTCTTTGGATGGTGGAATTCTAGACGAGGCATGGACAGGTAAAAATGTAAACTATTCTTTTTTGAAGACTTTCGATTGTGAAGCATTTGTCCATATTGATAAAGAAAGTAGAACAAAGATCGAGGAAAAATCCAAGAAGTGTACCTTTATTGGATACGGTGTTAATGATTTTGGTTATCTCTTATGGGATTATGAAAATCAAAAAATCATTAGGAGTAGAGATTGTAAATGTGTTGAACCTGCACATAATATATCTAGATAAACAATAATACACACATTTGCAGAGAGAATTGGAGAAAGAAGAAGAAGGAGAGAAATAATGAAATAATTCTCATTAACCATATTCCACACTCAAAGAGTGAATAATTTACAATAGATATAGGATACATGAGTAACTAATGAGCCATAGTGGTGGTCTGGAGTGATCTAGACACACACCAATAGTTACGGGAGTGAACTTCCACCTAGTCTAGTCTCTCAAGCAGTTACGAGAGTGAACTGCCACCTAACTGAGTTAACTAGTCAAATAGTCTTCAGTTAACTGAATGAACATACACCCGGATGGGGTGATGGAGCCAGACACCTGGTGCATAGAGGGTACAAGGGGAGGCCAGCGGTGCACGGAGCCATGTGCTCGGCTCATGCCCACTGCTGCCATTACCCCCATGCATTAATTCGCTTTAACATCGATGGGAGGGGCATTTAATCGGGCTCCCTCGACCACCTTTTCACAAAGAGCAATGCCGAGAATAGTTTGTGTTTTCGCCTGACAGTCTAGGTCTGGTTCTGCTGGTTTGCTAATGGTGTTTTTATCCCTCCGGTCGCTCCCCACCCTCAGCCTCGGCTCTGCAGACCTCCCCCACCCTCCAGGCATCACCATGCCGCGCCAGCGACTTCGCCCACACAGGGGCTCTGCCTGGCATCCCCGGAGGCCTCATGTGTCTACTTTCCCCTCTGGTTTGTCTCCAACTTCGGCTATGTCGCTCAGACTCCCTGGGTCGACCACCCATACTCCCACCACCTTCGACTGCCTGGCCATCATCGACACCCGCTTGAACCCCCCTCGGCGTCACCCTTCTTGGCATGCCCCTTCCTCCTCCAGGCACTCCTCTCCTCCTCTGGTGCCGGTGGTGGCTCCTGCTAAATCACCCACTGGGCTGCCTGTCCATGGTCAATCAAGATACAGAAGGAAGTCGCAGTCAGCCAATCAGTCGTACGAAAGCCTCACCATTTTGTATGATTTGGTTTTCGAACTCCATCAAGGAGTGGAGTACCTTTAGTTTTGAGTACAACAGATGGAAGGGCGGTTGTTAACTCTCCTTCAAATTCTTTCAAACCACCACGAGGCCTCTCCAGCAGAGTCCGACGAAGCATCTTTCACTGCCAGTGATCACGAGAGAAACCATCAGCAAGAAGTTGCAGAGGACAACACGGCGCCTGGTTGGAAGGAGTTCGAGCCAACATTCATGGACACCGACAAGCAGGAGAACATACCGGCAAACAATGCAGAAGCTATCAAGGGAATGGTTCAGTTGGAGGTCAAGGAGATGATAAGCATCAGTCTGCAGGTGTACACCCCGACGACAGGTGCTGAGATGACAGCTCATAAGGACAAGTGCACCGAGGCCAATGACATGCAGTGGGAAACCAGCGGGACACCTGTCACCGAGGAGCCATGGCCAGATCTTCTACCGGAGTATGTGCCAGATTATACACCACTTGTATGACCCCTCTAGGGGGATGCTTCTTGTTTTAAATTTTACTCTAGTTGTCTGTTTATGCTAGGACTAATAGGAGCTCTGATACTCAAATTACCCGGTTGGCTGAACTGGTTTCTCCTTCTGGAGCAGTTCAGTAATTACAACCGGTTGACTTCAGTTTTTTGTACTCTTGGTTTGGTTCTTGGAAGGCTTTAATATATAAAATACTTACTTACAAAAAAAAAAAACTAACTGAACATAGAGTAGTGAGGAGTTAACTCAGGGAATCAAGGATAATGCACCAGTTTGGTGATGATCCCAATGTAAGGTCGAATTATCATTGTGATGATCCCAATGTTGCATGGTGATAAAACCAATGCAACATCTAAACTCAACTCAACTAGTCAAACTGAAGTGTCAACTGAAAGAGAATATTCTCTAGATGGAATATTCTCTTCTAAAATATAGGAGACTAGATAATGACTAATTATGACTAATAAACAAGGAAAAACCTTAGGAAAAATAAATCCTAGGTGTGTGTAAAGTAACTCCAACACCCCCCCCTGAACATCACTATGGTGAAAATAAAGAATGGGTCCTAACAATGAGGCCAGGTTAGGTACCCAAATACAAAAGATACACTGAAAATAAAGTGAGGAAAGAGGGAAAACCTCATGGGAAACCCCCTCCTCAAGGTACAATGTATGTAAAAGAAAATGAGAAGGAACAAAAAACAGTTGCTAAGCAACCATGTCCTTCACTCCAAGAAGACCTCGCAACTGTGAAAGTTTGTGCTCGTTGAAGATTTTGTTGAAGATGTATATATATGCATGGATCTAATGAAGTAGATGAATCATTGAGATGTCCACACATATCCACTTTCTCTTCTTGTAATGAATAAAATCCAAATAAAGTTTGAATGAAATTTTGAAAACCGTGCGACTGTTTCCGAAACAAATGTTGAAATTTTGTTGATTTTAAAAAGACCATAACTTCACTTTCCAGACTTTGTTTCGAATGATTTTATTTTTGAAATTGGATATTTTCTTGAGAGGAATTCAAATATCCAATTTGTTTCTGCAAATTTTGATAAAAAAATCATAATTGAGTCTGATGTGTGTGACTCCCTTTTTGTCTCCTGAGATGCATGCATTGCGCATGGAAAAGTGTCTGCATGTGAATCCTGAGATGCATGCCATATATCTTCCACATGAAATTCAGAAAAAAAAATCTGAAATGGAGTAGACATCATCTTCAATTAATGGAATACAAATTTGTGCAAATACTTTTGTAGAAGACTCTTCACAATAAGAGGCTTGATCTTTTGATGGTTTCTCTTCTGGCTCTATCTTTCCAATCCACTGCATGCAATCTTCACAATATTCTTTATTCCCAAATAAAACCTCCAATATTGTCCATAATTCATTTGGAGTGAATTCTTGTGTGACATCACATACTTGGTGGAGAATTTCTGGAGAAATAGACAAGCAGATAAATCCTATGGCCATATCTTGTCTATTGAGAAAGTCATTTTTCTCATAGACGAAATCAAAATCTACTTCCATTGCCATGGTTATTTGGTATAAGCCTCTACTTCTGAGAATAAGTAGAATCTTTAGCTTCCACTCCGAATAGTTATGAGGTGTGAGAAGTATTATTGGTGAGTAAAACATAAATTCCATATTTTTTGCATTCTTCAATCTTCAGTACCTGCAAAAAATGATTTGGTGTAGATTTTTCTTAGCAGTCCATCGGTTTTGATACCATGTAAATGTGTTGTACCTGCACATAATAGATCTATATAAACAATGATACACACATTTGCAGAGAGAATTGGAGAAAGAAGAAGAAGGAGAGAAAGAATGATAGAATTCTCATTAACCGTATTCCACACTCAAAGAGTGAATAATTTACAGTAGATATAGGATACATGAGTAAATAATGAGCCATAGTGGTGGTAGAGAGTGATATGGAAACACACCAATAGTTACAGGAGTGAACTTCCACCTAGTCTAGTCTCTTAGGCAGTTACGAGAGTGAACTGCCACTTAGCTGAGTTAACTAGTCAACTAGTCTTCAATTAACTGACTGAACAAAGAGTAGTGAGGAGTTAACTCAGGGAATCAAGGATAATGCACCAGTTTGGTGATGATCCCAATGCAAGTTTGAATTAGCATGGTGATGATCCCAATGTCGCATGGTGATAAAACCAATGCAACATCTAAACTCAACTCAACTAGTCAAACTGAAGTGTCAACTGAAAGAGAATATTCTCTCCTAAAATATAGGAGACTGGATAATGACTAATTATTACTAATAAACAAGGAAAAAACTTAGGAAAAATAAATCCTAGGTGTGTGTGAAGTAACTCCAACAGAGATTTCATATTCAATGAGAAGGTCATGCACAAAGATTAGTTGTAGGGAAAGATACAAGAAAAAGAAAAACTAGAATGCATAGTGCTTAATGAGATCACTAAAAAATAAATTCTAAAGGAACCAAAAAATCAAAATATACAACAACAGGAGCAACATGTACCTCAAATTCCCACAAGTGTTTTTAGAAGATCTACCCGGTTAAGTAGACGCCCTGAACAATACTCTCCTTGATTGTATTATTTATTGTTGACCGATTTTGGTGAACCAAAATGTTATGAAGAGGTAATGAAGGTAGACACAAAAAAGAAGTGGGAGCAAGGAATGAAAGAGGAAATGGATTCCTTGGTAAATAACCAGACTTGGGATTTGGTTCAGTTTCCTACAGGAAAAAAGAGCATTACAAAATAAATGGGTTTACAAGTTGAAGGAAGAATATGGAGGAAAAAAAACAGTACAAGGCTAGACTTGTTGTAAAGGGGTTTGAACAAAATAAAGGTATAGATTTTGATGAAATATTTTCTCCTGTTGTTAAAGTGAATTCAATTAGGACTATTTTAAGTATTGTGGCAGTAGAAGATTTACATCTTGAACAATTAGATGTAAAAACAACTTTTCTCCATGGGAATTTGGAGGAAAATATTTATATGCAACAACCACAGGGGTATGAGGTCAAAGGGAAGGAGAATTTTGTATGCAGGTTGAAGAAAAGATTGTATGGCCTAAAGCAAGCTCCAAGGTAGTAGTATTTGAAGTTTGACAGGTTTATGACAGAACAAGGTTATAGTAGATGTCATTCTGATCACTGTGTTTATTTTAAAAGGCTATACAATGGAAGATATATTATCTTTCTATTATATGTAGATGACATGCTTGTTGCAAGGCCTAATATGCAGGATATAAATGCGCTCAAGAAGAAATTAGCTAATTCATTTGCGATGAAGGATTTGGGTGTTGCAAAGAAAATACTTGGTATGAGAATAACAAGAGACAAGAAAAATTGCAAATTGACATTGTCTCAGGGTGAGTACATAGAGAAGGTCTTGGAGAGGTTTAGAATGTAGAATGCAAAATAATTTAGTACACAGTTGGCCGAACCATTTCAAATTAACTAAGGAAATGTGTCCCAAGACACAAGAGGAGATAGAATACATGTCTATGGTCCCTTATTCATCAACAATTGGCATCTTGATGTATGCTATGGTTTACACAAGACCAGATATTACACATGAGGTGGGAGTTGTGAGAAGGTATATGAACAATCTAGGTAAAAAGCATTGGGAGGTAGTAAAGTGGATTCTCAGGTATTTGAGAGGTATTGTTACTCATGCATTATGTTTTGAAGGTTCAGACATTGTTCTACAAGGATATGTTGATTCAGATATGGCAGGTGATAAAGATAGAAGAAGTAGCACCACAAGGTATGTTTTTACTATAGGTGGAACAATAGTAAGTTGGATTTCAAAACTACAAAAGGTTGTTGAACTTTCAACAACAAAGGCAGAGTATGTTGTTGCTACATAGGCTAGTAAAGAGATGATTTGGTTACATAGGTTTATGGAGGAATTGAGAAAGAAGCAGAGTAATAAAAGATTGTACTCTGATAGTGAGAGTTCCATTCATCTTGCAAATAACTCAACCTTTCATTCAAATACTAAGAATATACAACTTAGGTACCATTTCATACGATTCGTCTTGGAAGATGGACATTTCAAGTTGGAAAATATAAACACTAGCGAGAATCCTTCAGACATGTTAACAAATAGAGTAACCAGGGAGAAATTGAGTTCCTGCTCAATTTCAGTTGGTCTTCAAGCATGAATATGAAGAGAAGAAATTTTCCAAGTCCAAGAAGGATCATAGTCCAGGAGATACAACAACGGTGGAGTTGTTGAGATCAGTCTCCAAGTGGGAGATTTTTGGTTGTGGAGCCTGGTTATCTTCCTGATTCATAGGTCTTTGTTTTCAACCATGTTTATACCCCATGAATTCTTTACACCCCAGAAGAATGTACACTCCTCCATGCGGGGGAGTACAGGGGGGGTTACCCCCCTGCGGGGTCTGGGGGCAAAGCCCTCGAAGGAAAAATTTCCTTGTAAATGTATATTGTAATATCATAGTAAATCTGGACCGTTCATTATAAGGTCACATATATGATAGTAGAAGTTATGTTAGGTTTTTTTTCCCTATAAGGAAACACTCTTTTATGAGGGAAATGTATTCTGTCTAGGTATCATTGCGAATATTGTATTTTGAGTGAGGAGACTATGAGAGAAAGAAGAGGAAGTTACAATGGGTGTGCTATAGGTTGTATCCCTTCATTTGCTAGATAATAATAAAGGAAGGATATGGAAATTTCTTTGGTGGACGTAGCCTACACTGGGTGAACCATGTATATATGTTTATCTATTTTATTATGTATCTTCTATGTTTTATTTTCACATTTGTTTTATTTTATTGCTCCACGATCCTACTTTTCTAGCAAATTTCACTGTAGAAATTGGGGCTTTTGCCCAAGTTTCGCCCAATTTCCACTATGTACATTCTACAACCATGAAATTTGTTCAATTTCACTCCAATAAACACAAATTCAACCTATGCAACTATAAATCGTTGTTGGTTGACAATACAGGTATGATTTTTTCCAAATTCATTCAGAGATTGAGAATTTTATTCAACCAATCTCGCTCAATCTGTCATGGCTTCCCTAAAACTTCTAATTCAACCAATTTCGGTTCTAAAATTGCTAGAACAGATATAAAAATTAAAAATATCTCATCACTAGGCCAAATTTCCCAAATTCCCACGACTTTAACAATAGAAATTGGGGATTTTTACCAATTCCACTCAATCACTTTTGATTTTTGTCCTAGACACGCTCTAACTTGAAATTCGGCCACTCTGAAATCAATTCTCTATGAAATATTTCTTTAACATTATGGAAACTCGGCCCATCCAGGCTCAGTGTTGAAAAATGAGCTCTGATACCACATTGTAGCATCCTCAACAACCAACCGGACTATGCCAAAAAAAAAATTGAACTTTGATACCAAATTAAAACATACAAATATGCAAATACATAGATTCATACAAAATAATAATAGAAATACACGTGCAACATACACAAGAAAAACCCATAAAAAAAAATGCATTAATAATATTGGAGCACATAATTTAACACATAATTGACCCTTATCTTTGATAAAAAGATCACCAACTGTGTGCAGACCTTCCACATTCCTCCTAGCCTTAGACCACACTACTCATAACTCTTAGCAATGGGTCACACTCAATATGGGGCTAAAATCCACCCGAGTAAAGGAATTCCTAACTAGACTGATGTATTTCAGATAACAGGGAAACTTAGTCACACATGCCAACTCGAACTAACAACCTATGGTCCCTCATTCCCCACATGCCTATCCCACTCTAGGAAGTGTGACCCTTCTCTGCTCAATAGTCCCTCAGCTTCCGCACTTCCTTTCAGGAGCTTCAACAATAGGCCAGACAGGAAGTCTCAAAGCCATGTAGCTGCAGTTTGGAACCTTCAAGAAATCAATTCCCAACAATTCTATCACCTAGAGAGAACTGCTCATGGGCCTAACAACCCGCCTCTTCAATATCCCCATGGGCTTCACAACCCACTTCTTTAGTCTATCTCCTAAGCTAATCAACGTACAGGTATAGTGACAACAAGGTACCAATGACCACTGAGTGAGTGAGTGAAGGAATGATGAGGGAATGATGGAAATTAAACTAAGTCCCAACTACATGTATGCATGTTATCAACTTGATGCTTGTCATGCTGAGAACTACCTTGACCTACTTGTCCCCATCCTTATAACTTAGGATAAAATAATTATCCATGCTTTATACTTTAAGAAATATTAATATAATATTTCTTTGGGTTTAAGCCCCCCCTTCACTTAGCCCCTTATCTCAAATTTTATTCCCCCTTTCCTAACTAGTTGAGTTTATCCCCCCATACTCTTTTACATGGTTGGTCTGTCATAGTGATGTGTTTTTCATTAATATTTGTGGGTGATTTAAATTTATAATACAAACATAGTGTTCTTTTTGTATCTAGGCTCACCAGCCTAAAAAACATAAACATATATACAAAGGCTCTCTGGCCTCAAGATTGTGCACTCAAGTTGATGCGCATGGTATCCTAGGATGTGCACACTTATTATTTTAGTATGCAACACATGTGCATGCTATACTATGGGATGTGCGAACCAAACTAATTCTGAGGCTTAATATAAACAACTCATCAACTTATATATATATGTAAATTCATATTTACATTTACGGTTGGGGTTCGGCCTAGGGGCATTACATTCGTTACATTCTCTTCCATAGCTCTCTTGATCTCTAACACTGTAACGTCTTCTTCTACTTTTCAACACTCTTTTAGTTACAATGTCTCCTTCAATCTATGTTGGACATGAACATACATGCACTACTTCTATGTTGCAAATGCCTTATCATCCTCGCTTCTCTTTATATTGACTGTTAAACACTCTTAGTTACAATGTATCCTTCAATTTGTGTTGTGCATTCTCATACATGTGCTGCTTCTATGTTGCAAATGCCTTATCATCATCATTTCTCTTTATATTTTTCAATAGATCAACAAGTCTATAATTTCTCTTGATTTCCTACCATATACAATTCTAAATGGTGATTATCTTATGTCCCTATTCACACAACTATTATATGTGAAATCAGTGTGTACCAAAACTTGATCCTATTGTTTCAATTTGTCTTCATCCAAGGGAGATATAAAATTGTATTTCAACTTCATCCTTATATTCTTTGAAAGCATTCACCCAAAATTACTTAATAAACTTGTGTCTTTGTTTGATGTGATCGTTTTTGACAATCCATGAAGTTGCACTAACTCCTTAAATAAAAGCTATGCCCAATGTCTCATATCACTAGGCTTCTTAGAAGGAAAAAAACTATATCATCTTTGAGAACGTGTCAACCATAACAAACACTTCATCAAATTTGTGGTGTGTTATCGATAGGTCAAGTAAAAAATATGTTGCTAAATTTTCCTAGGGTATCTTAGAAATTGACAATAACAATAACGTATCATGTGTTTTGACTCATCCACTTAACCATTTAATAAAATTTTCACCAAGCCATGATATTTACTAACCTTATGCATGCTTAAGTAACAAGCCACATGTGGTAATGTCCTTGTTAGATATTTGCATGAGTTGTTTATTCTTTTTCAATGGCCTTGATCTAGCATGAGCTGTTTATGCTTGTTCAATGACCCTGATTTGAGTTGTTTATGCTTGTTCAATGACCCAACTCTCCATAGAGGACATGTATTTAAGCTACCCATATCTACATTCCTTGACAAGATAATTGAAACATATATTCATAATTGACACGAAGTAAATTCTGCGCATAAAATGATCTTACCAGAACTGAACTAAGGTCTACACCGTGAAAGTAAAAATGGAAATTACATAGTTTCTTAATACACATCACTTCATAATCAAACATAGGTCTAACGATTCAAATCTTACATTGGACATTGAATGTTGGAAGGAAAATGTATTGAGTATGCATAAATAAAGTGTTGGAAACTACACTAATTTGGAAAAAGTAGAGTGTGTTTGAACACAAACACCAAACACAAACAATATTGTAACACCAAAAACAAACAATATTGTTTCTCTCGTGTTGACATTACACTACGCCCATTGCGTCCATCTGTACAGACTATGTCCATTATGTACCTTTGTATCGATTGTGATCCTATTTGTCCACAAGATTATGTGGTATTGGACATTCTTCCAGCTATTAATGTATTCAATCCAAGAAGAGAAATGGTTGATTTCAGATAGTTTTCATAGGCTAGTTTTCAAGATTTCTAGGGTTAGAAAACTGGTTTTTGACTAGAAATTCATCCATGTGCTTAAAATCTAAATCATAGATGTGAATATCTATATCGCAATATCTTGGAAGGAAAGGAACGCTTCCATAAGATTAAACGATGAATCAACAACACCGCTTTTGATGTGATCGTCACCATATGTCTTGATTCTGCAATCGATATGATGGGCCTTTTTGTATGGAAACCAATTGAAGAATTGTTCTCTTTTGGAGGAACTCATGAAAGGAATTTCTTTGGATTTGGTCAAATTTCTTACTTGGAAAAAATCTAAACTCTTGGCCACATTCCTACTCGAACTGAATGGCGAGCACATTACTCCTTCTGTGATTACTTCTAGTTAAAATAATGAAGTAAGTGTGCATCGCTTGGTGTAACCTATTGAAATAATGTAACTGCAAAGAGTATTCTTATTATTATTGATATATTATTCATGGGATCAGTCCCCATTGTGGATTTATCATGTCGGTTATTGTATTAGGACCAAATCCCCTTTTGTGGATTGGTCAACAGACAATTATAATAGGTAGAATAAGAAGTCAGCCCTAGCAGTTATTATTGAGACCCAGAAATATAATAAAGGTGGGTTTACCCACCTAGAGTGAGAAGTTGTACCTACCAGTAAAGACACTTCACATGTGCCATACTTGTATATGTAGAGAGGCCCGCCTCACTTTGACACACAACTCACTTGCTCATTCTGAGAGGCAAGTTTTGATTTACCAGTTGGAGAGAGAGAGAAGAGTGGCGCATATTTTGGAGAGGAATTTCTATATTGGTTTGAGTTATCTCTTGACATTGTATTGGCAATCTATAATAAGGAAGTTTTATTGGGTTTTCTTCCCCTAGAGGGTTTCCTAGGATAAATTATGTGTCTCTTGTGATTGTGTATTTCTCAGTGATCTTGTTCTTATGTTGCTATTATCTATTGAAATGAAAAGAAATATAATAATGGCATAAACATTAACATGGTATCAGAGCCAACATGAAGGAAGCATATTTCGCAAGAGAAAAACGTCACTGTTGCCGTACTTGCAAATTAGGGTTTTTCAAAAGTGAAGCTTTTCAACTCCAGAACCACCTAGAAAGTTGCGCCCTCCCCCAAGGATCATTTTGGCACCTTCAATGCACTTTTTTAGTGGCTGGATCTCCCAGAAAGTGAAACCCTAGTTTCACAAACTACCAGAAGTACCAGAAAACCAGAGTACCAGAAGTACCAGAGTACCAGAGGTACCAGAAAACCAGAGTACCAGAAGTACCAGAGTACCAGAGGTACCAGAAAACCAGAAGCACCAGTCCAGAAATCCGTAGATCAATTTTGGAAAGGAAAAAGTTGGATTTTTTCAGATCCAAGTACACCAGGCTACTTGCCTCAGCCAAGCACACCTCCTAGTAAGCTCAAAAATTGATTTTAAGCATTTTCATTTTTGGTCATTTTTCATAGCCCAAGTACAAGATGTCTGCAAGCACAAAGATTGTTGAGAAACTAGAAGGCATAGACAAATTCCATGCCTGGAAGTATAGGATCGGTCTGATCCTTGCATAGAATGAACTAGCAAGGTTCATCAAAGCAGAAGTACCAAAACCCGAAGATGCCGTAGAGAAAGCAAAGCATCAAAAGGACTGAATTAGGGCTCAAAGAATCATTGCATATTTAATCAAAGACCACCTGATCCCTTATGTATCATCCAAGAACACTCCGAAAGAGATGTTTGATTCTCTAATAAAATTATACGAAGGAAAGAACATCAACCAAAAGATGAACCTAAGATCTCAATTGAAGAATACGAAGATGCAGAAAGGAGAAACAATTCAAGAATATTTCTCTAGAATCTCAGAGATTAAAGAACAGTTAAAAGCGATTGGAGACACCATAGATGAAGACAAATTTGTAATGACGACCCTAAATGGTCTTACAATACCTTGTGATGCATTCATTCAAACAATATTTGCTAGAGCCGTGAAGATGCAGTTTGATAGCCTATGGGAAGAATGCATCCAAGAAGAGACAAGGGTAGCTAACCGTGAAGCACTACTAGCAAGGGATGATGATCAAGCCCTAGCTACTCATACAAAAGGAGGAAGGAAGAAACCCTACTTCAAAAGGGAAACTCATAGAGAGCCTTAACCATCAAACAAATTCAATAACAAAGAATCTCATCCAAGTAGATTTTAGAAGAAAGGACAATGCAAGGAAAGAGATCTCTCATCCATACAATGCTATCATTGTGATAAGATTGCTGGAAAATGTTTAACAGACAACATATGCTTGTCACTAATGGAAAGTACAACAGTGATGATGGCTTGAGTATAGCAATGATGATCAACAGGAAAATAGAATATAAGTCCAGGAAGATTGAATGATCGAAGGCAATGCAACATTGACAAAATGATCGAAGGCCCGAGAAGAATTTCTGATCATTGGATCTCATTCAAAATTCCAAAAAGAACGAGGGTCGTCAGATCCAAATATAGACAAGAAGAGCACTGAACAGGAGGAAAGATCTCAGACATTAGATCTGAGCGCAGTGTTCGACCACCGTTGGATCGAGGAGAACCTGCACGATCTTTAAAGTGCAAGGAGTAGAGGGCTCACAAAATCCTGAAAGCAGGAGGACCATCCATCTCAGGGGGTTATGTGGACCATTGATCCGACTCCCTGTCGTAGTTTCGGGGATCGAGAGTTGGAGATGACAAGTAATATCATCCAATAAAATCCCGATTTCGCGATATGAAAAATCACGACGTAATCTGAGTCGTCAAATCAAGATCACATCTGGATCGTCGATCTGACTCACGTCAGCAAACCATGACAGCTAGGAACATGTGGCACAACCAGGTAATGACAAGTGTCAGATTGATTCAACATGCCAAGCACATGTAAGTCACGAATCAGGGTAACATGCGGCAGTTATTTAACACATGCGACGTCAGCAGACTTACACCATGTCGGAGTTTTGAGGATCGTGTGTTGGAGATGTAAAAGAACATTAACCACAGGAATGATGAAATCGCGATATGCTAAATCGTGATTTAATCGTGGACCATTGGATCAAGAGGATGCATGGCGAAAGATCAGAGCATTATAAAGCTCCATCTCAAAGTTTCACCTATCGCAACTTGGAGTGATGAGCACCTTCATCTAAGGATCAGTGAGATGCAAGATCATGAAAAGATCTGGACCGTCAATACACCAAAAGATGTGGACCATTGATCTAAGCTCCTTTTCAAAGTTTTACCTATCGCGACTTGGCGTGACAAGAACCTCTATCGAAGGAATCGCGAGATGCAAATTCACAATGAGATCTGGACCGTAGAATCATCGAGATCATGGACCATTGATCTCAGCTCCATCTCGGAGTTTCATGGATCGTGACTTGAAGAGTCAAGATGATTCATCTCCAGATTCACGAAATGTGAAATTGCAAAAGCGCTTTATGCATAAGCGCTTGGTCATAGCCATGGTCATATAGAGGAAGGAGCTAGCACAGAAAAGCTCTGTATCAGAGCTTCGGAGATCATGACATGAAGTGTCGAGACACTTGGCCACAGGAATGATGAAATCCCGAAACCCAATTTAAAGGCAAGATTAATAAAGTGCATCCAATAGTGAAAATAAACTGAAAGAGATTAGAGGACTACTATTGCACGATAGAGTGAAACTGCTAGAAACCATTGATGGGTTCTACCAGAGGATGCGGAGAGACTTCGGTGTGATTTCCAGAGGAGCTGAAGAGTCACATGGAATCTGCTAGTGTAATGAAGAAGATTCGTGGAGGAAATTGACAGCTGGATAAGGGTTTGAGCTCGTAACTAAAATAGAAAGGATGAGCTTGATTGTAACAGAGAAGAGGAAGAGTCTCAATTGCCAGAGAGAAAAATGAATCTTGGCTTAACACCTAGTGATGATAGACACAGGGGTTGAACTACTAGAGAAGTTGAAGAGTCACGATGATGATCATGCAAAGCACTTGAGATGTGGAGGAGATTGGCACGGTATGAGCATGCAGAGGAATGGCGAATATTGCATGCACAAGATGCATAGAAGCCATATATACACGGTACAGAGAAGAGAAGTGGTTGCTATTTTGTTGGAGGTTGTTGTGGTTGTTGTTGGTGAAGGTGATTCATGTGTGAAGAAGGAGGAGAATGCAACAACTGAATTGCACAGAAGAGGAACTGTGCAGAGAATGGACATGGTGCACAGAGCATAAAAAGCAGAAGAACAGACAACACAAGTCGTGTGTGCAGAAAGGCAATGAGGCAAACAGAGGAACGAAATGCAACAGAACAGTGATGAGTCTGGTAAGCCATTGTTGAACATCATATCACTGTAATAAGTTTCAGTAGAAAAGATTTATATTTCAGGGTGGAAGGGAGGTGCTAGGGAGGACTGTTGTCCTCATAGGTTCAAGTGGGTGCTTGAACACAGGGAGTTGTAGCTTTCATCTGGTTGCAGCTAGAGAAACCAGGGTGGTAGGGTGGTGCAAGGGAGAACTCTTGTTCTCTATTATACAGGTTGGTGCCTGTATGATTGGAAGTTGGTGCTTCCATCCAGTTGGCGCTGGAAACACTCAAGGGGTTGGTGCTTCCTTCTAGTTGGTCTAGAGAAACCAAGGAGTTGGTGCTTCCTTCTAGTTGGTGCTAGAGAAACTAGGGAGTTGGTGCTTCCTTTTAGTGGGTGCTAGAGAAAACAGAGAGTTGGTGCTCTCAGCAAGTAGCAGCTTGCAAAATAGAGGTTGTAGCCTCATTATGAGTTGGTGCTCATATGTATGATAATGTAAAGAATGTAACCATTACTTATCATATAAAGAAAAAAAGGTTTTTACCCTTTATGGGTTTCCTCAGGAAATATCTGTCTCTGTGTATCACATGTGTGTGACTAATGCTGAATATGCTATTGCTTAATTCCCTGCACTATTGTGATTGTCCCTCAGTGTTTTTGCAAAGAGTTTAAAAGAAGCATAATTGTTTAAGCACAGTAACAACTGATTCACCCCCCCTCTCAGTTGTCCAACAATTAGTATCAGATCCGACCCCTTTTATCTAAGGGTATATCCTAGAGCTTAAAAATGTCAATCCATGAAGGAAATTCAACCAATAAGGCCCCTCTGTTCAATGGAACAAACTTTTCCTTTTGGAAAGTTAGAATGAGAACCTACATAATGGATTTAGGTGCAGATGTCTGGGATGTGGTAGATACTGGTTATGTAAATCCAGTTGTGCTAGCTAATAAGGATGACAAACTAGAATTTAGCTTCAACACTAAGGCTATGAATGCTATCTTGAGTGGGTTTGCAGAAGCAGAATTCGTAAAAGTTATGCACCTAGAAAATGCCAAAGAAATGTGGGACAAACTCATTAATAGTTATGAGGGTAATGAGAAGGTAAAGGATGCAAAGCTTCAAACCTACAGAATACATTTTGAACAACTGAAGATGAAGGAAGATGAAACTATTGGAAAATACTTTCTGAGAATAGAAGAAATGGTAAATGCAATGAAGGCACTTGGTGAAACAATTGGGGAACCTTCTTTAGTTCAGAAAATCTTGAGATCTCTCCCAGATAGGTTCAACCCGAAGGTCTCTGCTATAGAAGAACTTAATGATCTAAAAACCTTGCAGTTTGATCAACTTCTAGGAACACTAACTACATATGAAATGATAATAGTTAAAGATAAACCCACTTCCAGAGAAGCATCATTTAAAGCAGACAAGAATGAGGATTCTGAGCCCGATGAAATTGAAGAAAAATTTGTGAAGAGACTGAATAAGGGATTAGGAAAATACAAAGGTAAATTGCCTTTCAAATGCTTTAACTGTGGAAGGATAGGTCATTTTGAAAATAAATGTCCACACAAGAAACATGATCAGAACTATGAAGGTGAAGAGAAGCACAGATCTAGGAGATTTGATAAAAAGAAAAGTTTATGTGTAAACAATGATGACTCCTCAGAAGACACCGATAATGACTCTTCCTATGAAGATAAGGTAAATGACTTCATGCTTATGGCCAAAGAGAATTATGATAATAAAAGCACAGGCAG
>ML779695.1:704812-717968 GCA_009831015.1 Picea engelmannii | reverse complement strand
CTGAATTTGAAATGTCTATGATAGGAGAACTGTCATTTTTCCTTGGTCTGCAAATTACTCAGAGGCTCGAAGGGATGTTCATTTCTCAAGAAAAATACCTAAGAGAAATGCTGAAAAGGTTTCAAATGGAAGATTCTAAACCTATGGGTACACCTATGGAAACTGGATGTAAACTAAGCAAGTATGATGATTGACCCGATGTTGATCAAAGCTCATATCGATCAATGATAGGAAGCCTGCTGTACATCACAACATCTCTCCCAGACATAATGCATGCTGTAGGAATGGTAGGAAGATATCAGGCTGCACCTAAACAGAGTCATTTGCAAGCTGTCAAAAAGATATTCAGGTATTTGAAAGAGACAATGACTTATGGTCTGTGGTATCCCAGAAATCAAAGTCTTCAGTTGACTACTTATTCAGATGCAGATTGGGCAAACTATGTTGATGAGAGAAAAATCACCAGTGGAGGAGCATTCTTCTTGGGTGACTCCTTAGTAGCATGGCTTAGTAAAAAGCAAGGCTCCATTTCTTTATCAATCATAGAGGCAGAGTACATTGCTACTGCTACCTATTGCACTAAGGTATTATGGATGATTCAAACACTTGCAGACTTAGAGGTAAAATACACTGCACCGATCCCAATTCATTGTGATAACACTAGTGCCATCAGTGTGTCTAAAAATCCTGTCTTCCACTCCAAGACAAAACATATTCCCATAAAATATCATTTTCTGAGAGAGCAGGTCACCAATCAGATTATTTAGGTCCATTACATTCACACTACAGAACAAATTGCAGACATCTTTACTAAGCCCCTAGCCAAGACATCGTTTGAATATCTCAGACAAAAGCTGGGTGTCATTTCGTTTCACACCTAAAAGAGTCCATCTTGTTAGGGGGATATTTGCATTGTTTGAATATCTAATGCCTCCTAAAATTACTACAATAGCTCAAGGGAAGCATGCCTCTTCTTTGACATTGATGTCAAAGGGGGAGAAAAGAATTTGGGTGCCTTAGTTTCCATCAATGCCAAAGGGGGAGATTGTTGGAAAATGTTTAACAGGAAGCATATGCTTGTCATTGATGGAAAGTACAACAATGATGATGGATTGAGTACAACAACGATGATCAATAGGAAAATAGAAGATAAGTCTAGGAAGATCAAATGATCAAAGGCAATGCAACATTGACAAAATGATCGAAGGCCCGAGAAGCATTTCTGATCGTTGGATCTCATTCAAAATTCCCAAAAGAATGAGGGCCATCAGATTAGAATATAGACAAGAAGAGCTCTGAACAAGAGGATAGATCTCAGACGTTAGATTTGAGCGTAGGGTTCAACCACCATTGGATCGAGGAGAACCTGCACGATATTTAAAGTGAAAGGAGTAGAGGGCTCACAAAATCCCGAAAGCAGGAGGACCGTCCATCTTAGGGGGTTATGTGGACCGTTCATCCGACTCCCTGTCAGAGTTTCAGGGATTGAGAGTTGGAGATGACAAGTAATATCATCCATAGAAATCTCGATTTCGGGATATGCAAAATCACGATGTAATCTGAGCCGTCAAATCAAGATCACATCTGGACCATCAATCCGACTCACATCAACAAACCATGACAGCTAGGAACACGTGGCACAACCAGGTAATGAAAAGTGTCAGACTGATTCAACATTCCAAGCACATGTAAGTCACGAATCAAGGTAACACATGGAAGTTATTTAACACATGTGACATCAGCAAACTTACACCATGTCGGAGTTTTGAGGATTGTGTGTTGGAGATGTAAAAAAACATTCACCACAGGAATGATGAAATCGCGATATGCTAAATTGCGATTTAATCATGGACCGTTGGATCAAGAGGAAACGTGGCGAAAGATCAGAGCACCATAAAGCTCCATCTCGGAGTTTTGCCTATCGCAACTTGGAGTGATGAGCACCTCCATCTAAGGATCAGTGAGATGCGAGATCATGAAAAGATCCTGACCGTCAATACACCAAAATATGTGGACCGTTGATCTAAGCTCCTTTTCGAAGTTTCTCCTATCGCGACTTGGTGTGACAAGAACCTCTATCCAAGGAATCGCGAGATGTGAATTCATGATGAGATCTGGACTGTAGAATCATTGAGATCGTGGACCATTGATCTCAGCTCCATATCGGAGTTTCATGGATCGCGACTTGGAGATTTGAGATGATTCATCTCCAGATTCATGAAATACGAAATCACGAAAGCGCTCTATGCATAAGCGCTTGGTCATAGCCATGGTCATATAGAGGAAGGAGCTAGCACAGAAAAGATCTGTATCAGAGCTTCGGAGATCGTGACATGAAGTGTTGAGACACTTGGCCATAGGAATGTTGAAATGCTGAAACTTGATTTAAAGGCAAGATTAATAAAGTGCATCCAACAATGCAGATAAACCTAAAAGAGATCAGAGGGCTATTGTTGCACGACACAGTGAAATTGCTAGAAACCATTGATGGGTTCTACTAAAGGATGAGAAGAGACTTCGGTGTGATTTCCAGAGGAGCTGAAGAGTCACATGGAATCTGCCAGTGTAATGAAGACAATTCGTGGAGGAAATTGACAGCTAGATAATGGTTTGAGCTCGTAACTAAAATAGAAAGGATGAGCTCGACTGTAACAGAGAAGATGAAGAGTCTTAACTGCTAAAGAGAAAAAGGAATCTCGGCTTAACACCTAGCGATGATAGACACATGGGTTGAACTACCAAAGAAGTTGAAGGGTTGCGATGATGATCACGCAGAGCACTTGAGATGTGGAGGAGATTGGTGTGGTATGAGCATGCAGAGGAATGGTGAATATTGCATGCACAAGATGCATAGAAGCCATATATACATGGTATAGAGAAGAGAAGCGGTTGCTGTTGCTGTTGGAGTTTACTGTGGTTGTTGTTGGTGAAGGTGATTCATGTGTGAAGAAGGAGGAGAATGCAGTAGTTGAATTTCACAGAAGAGGAACTGTGCAGAGAATGGACATGGTGCACAGAGCATAAAAAGAAGAAGAATAGACAGCGCAAGTCATGTGTGTAGAAAGGAAATGAGGCAGACAGAGCAACGAAATGCAACAGAACAGTGATGAGTCTGGTAAGCCATTGTTGAACATCATATCACTATAATAAGTTTCAGTAGCAAAGATTTATATTTCAGGGTGGAAGGGAGGTGCTAGGGAGGACTGTTGTCCTCATAGGTTCAAGTGGCATGGTCGTACATGATATGTGGCAAACATGAATGAATCAAGTTGTGACAAGTGTCATTTTTTTGGGCAATTGTTATGGTGCCATGTGGCCCAGTCATGGGTTTTCAGGTGACACCCCTCCAATTGGTTGGAAAGTGATCAAACTTTTGTGATTCCAGAAGAATCAAACCCACGACCTTCAGGCGGGGTAATGACTTGGCAGGGGTCGGGCTACTAGCCCGCCCTCACAGTGTTACTTAACCATATACATCGTTTTAATTATTTCAATTTCAATGTATGTAATTTCGGCAGAGTAAAGGGTCGGGGCTAGGACCTATCCCCCAATTCATACCACGATCCATATGGCCACTCTATAAATCTTGGTGCATGCAACAATTGGATTTTGGAGTTAAGCCCCCGGTTCATTCCACACATCATATGCCACTCTGTAACCATTGGCGGGAACTTTCCAACACTTTAGTCACGGTTCTTACCACTCCATATGCCCACTCCTTATTTAGCCTGATTTTACACTGGTGTTTAGCCTAATAGGTGCGGAGCCTTGGCCACATGGCCACTCCATGTGACCAATGGCACGAGGTCTATTCAATAGTTTAGCGACGGGGGTCCGAGAAAGGTGATGGGACATGGCCATATGCCCCCCATACGACCAACACCTCTGTTGGGAAAAGGGGCCAGTGCACTAATGGTCCTACAATTTCTCCCATTTTGAGGGAACCATTGAGTTTGCTGGGATTTGGTGTGGAAAATACATCGAGGTCGAGTTAGACAGTCAGTGGGTGCAATTTGGCGAGTAGGTACAACAAGCTTGAAGGGGAAGACTTCTAGGATGTGTAACTTCTTCATTTTTTGGCCAAACCAGATGCCGAAAAAGACCAGCTAGGGGTTTTTGGATGTTCTTGAGCCATTGGAGCCATCTATTCTATATTATGAGAAATGTAAGAGCACTTTTTAAGAATAATGAAAATGATCCAAGAGAAGTTGGACCAGGATATGTAGACCAAGAGAGGGATGAACTCCTTTATCATTTGTTGTCTTATGTGTTCATTATTGATGGTTTTTATATGTATGATATGATGCCCATGATTAAGTAAAATCACATTAAATTTATGTGTTAGTAACTTGATCCAATTACCCAAACACATACCTTTTTCACACTTGCAATTTAAAGGAAAACAAACCCATTTCATTTTCAGATCAGGGGGCCTTGGGGGTAGGTGAATGATGAGGTGGAATGCACATGTTCTATGATCTTGGGGACGATGAGAGGCCAATTACAATTCGGTAAATAATTCAACATATCCAACCATGAAAATATGAATCATCAGGAGTCCCACGAGAGTCCAAGGGGGTGGGTCATCATTATGATGAGAAAAAAGTATGAGGTTCATTTTCTGAGATGCATACTATACAGAGTCTTTTCTTATGATAAGAAAAGGCATGGGTGTCAATAATGCAAGGGGAGATAAAATCAAGGCAACCCACAGAGGTTAAGTGATATTGGCCAACAACAACTGAATTCTTGTGGAATTGGGTGAGTTTGCATTCATGGCTAGGAAAAGAAAATCCTAAAGAAATACTTAGTGGGAGTGACACTAGAAAATGTGATGATCTTAGAGGGAGTATTGACCTGCTAGTTTGAATAATTTTCTACATGAAAGGACAAGGTGAATTTCCCTTCTATGTGCATCTAAGAGGAAAAGAGGGCCTCCCAACAAATATCTTTACACAAAAAATTGAATACATGGTGTGAAACAATTGATGAAAAGAAACCAGATGGTCCAAAATGGAATTAAAAATAGAGTTATTAAGCTCGTGTACCTTTCTATTGAACTTCAATAGAAAAATGACCCCAAGATTAAATTTTGGGGAAAATGAATGGATCATACCTCCTGACTCAGCCTGACCCAAAAGGAAGGAGAGGGAAGTGGATAGTAGCCATGTTAGAATATGATCCTGATATCAAGTCAACAAAGCTGGTCAAGGTTCAGGGCCTTGCAAAGTTGATGGCGCAGTCGGACTGTGACGCTGTAGATATGAACTTCATTGTCGATCTGTTGGAGTGTCCTCAAGAAGAAAAGGTTGTGCAAATGCCTAAACATTTCATTGATTCTCCATGGTACGCAGACATCATATATGTATTGGAAAATCTCTAGGCCCCTCCAGGCATGAGAAAGACTAATGAAAGATTCCTCAAGCTTAAATTGATTAAGTTCTACGTTTTGGACAATTCATTGTATTAGAAAGATCCCGGAGGAATACTGTTAAGTTGTTTGTTGGAAGACGAGGTGAAACGGGCCATACAGGAATTTCACAGAGGCGACTATGGAGGGAACCACTATTTGAAGACCACCGAAGATGTTGAGGGTGGGTTGTTACTGGTCGACGATTTTCGCTAACATATATAAAGAGGTCTCCAACTGCCACGAGTTCCAGATTTTTGACGGGAGGAGAAACCTACAACCTTTGTCGTTAAATCCAATCTCAGTTGAATCACCTTTCATGCAGTGGGGCCTATATTTTATAGGAGAGATAAACCCACCATCCTCTGTGTAACATAAATGGATTCTCACGGCCATCGATTATTTTATGAAGTGGATTGAGGTGGTCCCTACAAAGCAAGCCACCGACACGATCATCATACAGTTCCTGGAGAAAAACATCTTGTTAAGGTTCGAGTGTCCTGTTAAGATCATAATGGATAATGTGGTCACATTCAAGTCTAAAAGGATGGATAAGTTCTGTCAGAATTATAACATAACCTTGGGGCATTCCACAATATATTATCCACATGAAAATGGGTTAGCAGAATCCTCGAATAAGAGCCTGACCATAATCATCAAAAGACTCTTGCAAGACAACAAGAGAGCCTGACATAAGAAGATTATCTACGCGTTGTGGGAAGATAGGATTACCACCAAAAGGTCCATATCAACGTCACATTTTCAGATTGTTTTATGGTGTAGACGCGATATTCCCTACTTCTTTGGGACCGCCCATTAGGAAATTGTTGCAAGAGCAAGAGGCCGAGCCAAATGATGCGCAGAGGAGGATAAACTAGTTGATTCACACACAGCAGGCGAGGGATCAGGTGTATAATCGATCTCAACTCCATCAGGAGAGGATAAAGAAAGAATTTGACAAACATTCCAAGCAAGAAGATCTTCAGGTAGGAGATCTGGTGCTAAGATGGGATGCGAGAAATGAAGATAAAGGAAAACACAGAAAGTTCAATCACCTTTGGATGGGGTCGTACAAAATCAACACGTACTGTGGAGATAATGCTTATTTCTTGAAAGGACTGGATGGAGAATATCTTAGTTGGGGGCCTATAAACGACAGGTTCCTCAAACGTTACCTAATCAAGTAAAGTCTGTTTAAGTCATTTTTCATTGTAAATAGTCATTTATTTTGTGTCAAGTCAGTAGGTTAGCAGAGAATTGAAGCCCAAAGTGAAGGCCCTAAGTTTATGCTGAAGTATTAGAAGCTATGTCATTGAGTCTAGTTTGTTTTTCGTTCGTCATTTATATTACGTAGTGTCTAGATGTCAAATAAATCCCAATGGTTAGGAACCTAATCTACTGTTCGTTTCTACCTCATAGGGAGGATAGCATCCCTGTTGGAGCCATTTTTTAGTGCCACCATTTTTATTTCCATTTAGAGTCAGTTTTGAGTCACATTATGATCCATACACCCAAAACATGTAAAGTCAGATAT
Organism: Picea engelmannii; assembly: GCA_009831015.1. Classification (NCBI taxonomy): domain Eukaryota; kingdom Viridiplantae; phylum Streptophyta; class Pinopsida; order Pinales; family Pinaceae; genus Picea; species Picea engelmannii. Next base: position 711,024 of record ML779695.1, on the reverse strand, counting down.
GTAGCATTGTGAGGCTAAAGTTAGAAAATGGTCGGTTGGCCCTTGGAAATCTGAAAGTAGATGCCACAGGAGAAAATGAGGAAGCACCATCTCAGCAGCTGAAGCAACCAAATCTGGCTATTTTCGAGCTTTATCAGGAGAACAGGGAATTAAAGTGACAACTAGCGACAAGGACCGTGGAAGCATCGGTTTCACAGAGTCATGGAGGGAATGTGGCATGGATGAAAGCAAAGGTCATAGAGGCACAAAATGTTATTGTCCAGTTGCAATAGGTGCAAAGGTTGGCAGAAGAAAATCACATGGAGCATCCCAGAGAATGCAGAGTAGCCGAAAAGGAAATTTGTGTGGCTCTTGCTAGTGCATCAAAAGAGAAAGTTTAACGGGTGACATTTTCTTCACTGTAGTTTTGAAGTGATACACGTCCTCTAAAAAATCTTACCATTTTGATAACAGTCGCAATAATCGAACAGCTGTTTGCTACGCACAACTCTCCAACAAATAGGTGCATAACAGAAGACGAAACCAACATTGTAGACAACAAGTTTTCGATAGACACTTGTTCACTAGGATACCCGATCAAGAGATACAATGACACATTTTTTTCCTACATCAAGTTTTGACAGCCGATCAAACCCCATGGAGAACCTAATGGTAGTCGTTAGTAGACAGACGTGATTATTGCCTACTTTTTGATAGTACCATACGAAGAGTCTCTGGTGCATGTGGCACATTTTTTCTTAGTTTAGGATTAGCAGTTAGAAAATATGGTAGCCCAAGCGACGCCATCATTTATATATTTCATCTTTTCGATGTAAGCCAAGTTGGTTGGCAATTTTGAGAAAATGACTGTTAGTGTATGTAATCTGAGTTTTTGACTAAAATTTAATGCAAAGTTCCTGTGATTTGATGAAAAGATTCTAGTTGTGATAGTCTAATGTATTGTGTCTCTTTATTTGTGTATGTGTTTCCTGTTACCTTTTATTTCATATCTCATACTGTCTATTTCAGAACGAATTTTCAAACCTATGGATTCGTTGTACAACGCCCCTTGTTCGCGCCACTTAGACGAAATGTTTTCCTTTCAAAGATAGGTCTGAATTCATTCAGAGTGACACTCTTGAGTTACTTCCTATGTTTTTCTCTTGCCACACTTTATGGTTTACACTGAAGGCTATTGATCGCCTAGCCTTCTCTCGAATCCAGTCATTAAGTCATTTGGACACAAGAAGTGATTCCAAATTGCTATTGCTAGTGTCCAAATGGATTCAACACAATGCTAGTGTCCATTTTGTTGAGGTGTCCTAGCAACAGAGAATTGACTTTTTATTCCATGCCTGTTGTAGTATTCCATAAATTCCTTTGAAGTGAACTCTCCTCCATTATCATATCTCAAACATTTGATTTTTGAATCCATTTCATTTTCAACCATTTCCTTGTAGACCTTGAAGTTTTCAAAATCTTCTAATGTATTCCTGAGAAATAATACTACATTCATTCTTGTAAAATCATCAACCAATAATATAAAGTATTTCTCACATTTTAAATTGTTTGTTGTAGTTGGTCCAACTATATTAATATGCATAATTTTCAGTGGTCTTATCATTGAATATTCTTTTGATTTAAACCTGGTCTTTGTTTTCTTTCCTTGTTGACAATGCTTGCATAAAGCATTGATTGGTTTCGTGATCTGGGGCATTTCTCTAACTGCTTCCCTTTTGATGAGTTTGACAAGGTTATCAAAATGTATGTGACCCATTCTTATGTGCCACAACCAACTTTCATGTTCCTTTCCTAGGAAACACTTTTCATTTCTAATTTCACTTAATACATATATGTTGCTTGAAGTTCTCGCAGTTGTTGCAATCAATTTTCTTGAACCTTCTTTTCTTATCTCACACTTTTGTGAATCGAAAGTAACTTTATGACCTTGGTCACACATTTGACTCACACTTAGAAGATTATGTTTCATATCTTCTACTAGTAGAATATTTTCTTCCTTGGTATTCTTGTTCCTAATTCTGACTGTGTCTATTCCAATGATTTTATCTTAATAATAATTTCTGAAAGAGACTGATCCATATCTTTCCTTTATTAATGTAAGAAACATGTCCCTATCACCTGTCATGTGTTTTGAATAGCCACTATCAGCACACCAACCGCGTTTCTTCTACTTATCTTGTAAAGAGAGTGTGCATTCTTCATTTCTATATTGATTCTGATTTCTTATCCATGTCCTTTTATGAGGTTCTTGTTTGTGACTGTTGTTGTTCTGTTGTGGTTCTCTAGGAGGGTCTGTCATTATGAAATATTTGTCCATGTGTCTAAAGTTGTAACATTTGTAATATTCCACTTCATTGCTCAAAGATTCAAACATGTTGTAACTTCTTCTCTATGTTTCACTAGGCCTTCTTGGATAACCCTTTTGTGTATGAATTTCAAAGTTGGCTATGTTCATCTTGTTAGCTATGCAATTCACATCTTTATGTCCAAAATTATTACATTCATAACATAAACCAAAAAAAAAAATTTGATACCTGGGAGTTGAAGATATTTTGAAGGGAGGTACTCTTATGAATCCTTCTTCTTCCTGAGGCCTATATGTTTTTGTCGGTCGTTGATTCTAAAATATGAATCTGCTCAGTGGAGGAGTATCCCTGTAATTTTCTTTGTAGACCTTCCTATCCCCGTTGATTTTTTCTTCAAAGATTTTTGGATATGTTTCTTGTTCTATTGTTTTGGAGCTTGATCCCTTTTCTGTCTGATTGTATCCAATTCCGGACTTATCATGATGAGGTTTTTTATTGTTGATAATGTCATTCAAAACTTTTGAGTTGTTCTCCATATTTTTCTTTTGAATATCCTTTCTTAATGTGACAATTTATGCTTCGAAATTTCCAATGATCCTGTATCTTCCTTCTAGTTGTTCTTTGAGTGATTCTTCCATTTTTTTATCTTCTTCAATTTGAACCTTCAAATTTGTGTTCATTTGTTCTAGTTCCTAAGTGTCTTCCTTCTAGTCTAGTTCCACTTGTAGTTTCTTGTTTTTCTTCTTTTCTCTTCTGATAACTTCTATGGCACACAACAATTCTTCTCAGTAGTCAACTTCTGCCTCTTCATATTCTTCTTCAGCCTCTTCATATTCTTTTTCGGCCTCTTCATATTCTTCTTCAGCCTCTTCATATTCTTCTTCAGAATCTTTTTATCAGAGTCTTCTACTTCCATGAATAGAACTCTTGCTGTCTCACTATCACTGAATTCATCTTCATCTGAGATGTCTTCTTTGGTGCATAAGATTTTCTTGAAAACTTTCTTTGTGGTTCTTTTTCCTTTATATGTTTGTTTTTTATTTGAGTAACCTTCATCATTTTTCTTTTTCTTATGAGGACATTTGTTAGCAAAATGACCAATAACATCAAAATTAAAAAAAAAATCAAAGGAAGCTTACCTCTATATCTATCTTTGGTTCCCTTGTTCAATCTTCTGACAAAGTTGGTCGCTTCTTCATCATCTTCCGAGATGTCACTATTGTTGCTATGTTCTTTTTATTTTTTCTATCCCTTTTTCTTTGACCTTTTGGATGCTTTGAAGGATTCTTCTTTTATATCTAGATTTTCATGTTCATTTCTCATTTCATATGTTGTGAAGATTCCATGTAGTTCGTCCATGCTTATTGATTTTAGATTTGCTCTTTATTCTAGTGCTAATATCTTAGGGTCAAATCTCACAGGAAGAGATCTTAGTACCTTTTGAACAATTACAAATTATTTAATTTCTTCTCCCGATCCCAAGATTACATTTATTGTTTCATTGACTCGTAAAAAGTAAGCTGCAACGTTCTCATCTTCCTTCAGATTTAGTTGTTTCAACTAACCTTTGTAAGTTTGAAGCTTTGCTTCTTTGACTTTTGAATCTCCTTCAAAAATATTTCGAAGTTTGTCCCAAATATCTTTAGCGGATTTACAATGTCAAACTTTGGTGAATACCGATTCTCCAAGACCATTCAAAAGTGCTTGTGGCTTTGGAATTATTCTGACTGAGTTTCATTTCTTTGTCATTTGTCGGCGGAACTGCTAGTGTTGTGTATCCATCTACAATTGATTGCCAAATTTCAAATCCATGTGCCTGTATATATATCTTCATCATTATGCTCCAAAGTGCATACTTTTTTCCATCAAACTGTGCTATTCCATTTTTATACATGTTGTTTCTCTCCATGATCTACCTTTCATTGATTAAACTAATTTCTGAGGGAACCTGCTCTGATACTAATTGTTGGATTATTGATGATCAGGGGATCAAATTTTGCTCAATTTTCAAAGTTCTTAGAATGTGACGAAAATAGTGCCATTGTGTCCATCTCGTCTTCCTGATTCCGGAAGTATATTTACTTTCGCAAACGGAGTCCGTATGGAGGAGTTATCGCGATCTGTCTGCCAAGCCAAACAAGAAAATTTTTGGATGCTGACTGTACTTGTCTGTACAGTCCATATGGTGACATGGAAGGGTTGTACCATCATGATGACATGGTAGTTGGATGATGTGGCACATTTTTATTGGTTGGTGGTTGTCCAATCGGGTGTTGACACGTGTCATAAGTGGTTGATAAGATGTGGACACGTGGCCCAATCCATGGGTGCCACATGTCCCTATATGGTTGGTTTATTATTGTTGTGTAAAATGTTGTGGGAGCTCGTGGGGTTCGACCCCGGGACCTCCCCACATCATAGAGACTTCACACGACCGCCCGACCATTGGGCCACGGTGTATTGTTTATTATATATACTGATTTGCAATTATTTAAAATCATGTATTATGACTGTTGGCAGGGGGTCGGGCCGGGGCTTAGCCCCGGCCCGTGGTCTTTCCAATATTATATGACCATAATGTATATATTAAAACCCGAACTTTTGGTGCGCGTGTATTATATTTCATTTTATATATGTATCAATGTGTATGCCATGACTCGTGGTTCATATATGTAACCCGTGGGTTTTGTGTTATATGACCAATGGTTTAAACGTGCGCGGGAATTGCACGGTTTCAGGAGTTATACAGTTTACCAACAGTTATAACGAGTTAATAACCACTTTTCCAAGCTGACGGTTGCATGCACCATGTGCCCAAGAGCCGAGGCGGTTTGGGGATGGCATGCCCTTAACCATCCTACGGTTTGTACCAGTGCGCGGTTGCGTACGGGACTGAGTTTTTCCACTTAAATAAGCGTCTGAGCTAGGTTTGCAAAGGCAAGGGTGTGATTTGTAGAACCAGAGATAGCAAAATTGAAGAGGGAGACTTCAAGGATGCTAACTTCTTCATTTTTCAACCGATTGAGGTGCCGAAAGAGCCCAGACAGGGGTTTTGGGACGCTGTGGAGCCATTGGAGTAGTCAGTTTGTCATTTTGAGCATTGTAAGGCATGTTTTTTAGCACTTTGAGCAATTTAATAATAATGATCCATTGGAAGCTGGACCAGGAGATGTAGCCCGGAGAGGGGTGAACTCCTTTATCAAGTTGTTGTGTTTATGTGCTGATGTTCATTATTTATGCTGCTGTCTATGTGTATTTTGCATAAGTAATCCTTAGTTTATGTGTTGCGAATTGATCCTGTTGCTTTAAACACATAACATTTCACTTGCAATAATTATTCAAGTTTTTCAAGTCTTCCTTCATTTTTAGATCAAGTTGGTATCAGAGCACTGGTTTTGAAGACTTGATTGTTTGCAAGTTTTGTTTCTGATGATCACAAGGTTGAAACTCACAAGAGGAGAAGGTCAACTTGTGGAGACAAGTTCTTATCCGACGAGGAGGAAGCAATTTCATTCACCGCAAGTTGCAGAGAGACATTCACCAAGCATGGCACATGCAGAAGATCATGAACGTGTTTCGCATGAAGAAGAAGACTTCAGGCAGACTATCATACAGATGAGAGATATGATGAAAGTCATAATGGAACGGACCATGATGTCACAGGGTGAAGGCTCTAACCCTTCAATGCATAAGGGAAGTGGTGGTGACAAGACTCCAGGCAGAAATGGAGCGAATGGTGCTTCTCCACCACCCTCTCCTCCTCCATCATCTTCTTCTTCTTCTTCTTCAAGTTCGAAACATCTTCCCAATGGGCATGGTAAAACTCCTTCACAAATTCCTTCATTAAATCTTGATATAAAATTTGAGTTGCCACTTTATAATGGAGAAGTTAACGCTGAAAAGTTA